>OX451738.1:7839174-8142848 GCA_948472305.1 Vicia faba | reverse complement strand
ATATATATATATATATATATATATATATATTATATATATATATATATATATATATATATAATATATATATATATATATATATATATATATATATATATATATATATATATATATATTATATATATATATATATATATATATATATATATATATATATATATATATATATATTATATAATATATATATATATTTTTTTATTTAATTAAATAATTAGGACAAAAATACAAAAAAATAATACATTTTCATTTTATTAATATTTTACACTAAAAATATCATTTTTACAATATACTTTTATTTTTTGTACAAATTAATATATTATATATAATTAATAAATAATACTATTTATTTAAGAATTAGGGTTTTTGCCCTAAATAACAAAATAATTAAAATTGACTTTTTTTTATTATTTACATTTCACATTAAAAAATACTTTTTACATACATAAAAATCTTTTTTTTGTATAATACATTTTATTGATATTTATTTAATTGTATTTATTTAAATATTATATTATGCCTTGTATATTAAATTTGGTTGTAATAACTTAGAATTTAATTTCTTGTCAAATACCCCCAATTCAAATTTGTACCCCCCCTCCATATATCATGTTGTAATAGTGTAGGATTTAAATTCTCGCACTTTTTAAATGCTTTCAATTATGCCATGGTTAGACCTAGGGTTTGTATGCAAATAAAATCAACAACTAGCTTGACCAAATCCAAGATAAACATGCATGAAAAACAAACACAATGCACACTTGCACCCCTATCCACTTGTTGCCTTCAAAAATGAGCCATGATATGCATGTCAAGCACTTTGGCAAAATAAAAACAAAAACAAAGATCATAGTCCCTCGATGACGCTATCTGAGTTGCCTAAACAAAATGATCAAGTCCCTCAAGAATTGCCAAAAATACTTGACACAATTGCTATCATGGACTATACGATGACCCGCGCCTGTCCCGTAAAACATCCTAACACAAGGTTGTTCACCAAATGAAAATGGTGAAACAACACTGTTAAAAGGGTTAAAAACATAAGAAAGATCTTTGAGTAAAATAGGGTAGACAACTCTTAGTTACTTGATCAAAGCTGTTGCACCCCAAAATTTGCCCTCCCATATTCTTCAAAGATTTGCCAAGTCAAGCCTCAAAATTCCCCAAGGGTTGCACAGTGCAAGAGTCTCCTAAGCAGTCAAAATTAGGGTTTGTGTTCTGATCAAGAAAATGAAGTTTTCAAAGGTCCAATCAAGTCTCACATGCCTACAAATATGGTCAAGCATCCTCATACCAAGTTTCAAGATATTCAGCTCAAAATTGCACAGTCAAAACCCTAATTGCACTACAGTCAACTGTAAGGGCAAAATGGTCATTTGACAGTCAAAAGTTCAAATTTTTGGTCAACATATCATTTTGAAGCCACAAACATCATTTGATCAATGCTTGATCATGATTCTCAAAATTTGGCTCAGAAACCATCAAGATGCAAAAGTTTCCTTATTTGGACAGCTGAAAAAGTCAACTGTAAATTGACCAGGACATAACTTTCACATGGATTATCAGAAAAATTCCATCCAAAGCTCATTTTGAAGAGAAATACATTTCCTACAACGCATCTTCATACTTCAAGTTCAATAAATGCTCTCACAAAAAGTTATCAATTTCAACATTATAGGTCATTTTCAAAAGTCAACAAAAAGGGACTTTAAGTCAAAGGCCATAACTTGAGATTGGTAAATAAAAATGACATGGGACCAAAGGCATTGGTTAGAGGACTCAAAGACCTTTCCAAAATGTCCAAGAACATGAGAAAAGCTTAAAAATTGAGCAAGTTATGCCTTGTGGAAGTTGGGAAATTTTTGGATATTTTGAAAAGTCAACATTGGTTCAAATGACCTAAAATTGCTAATGGGCCCATTTTTCTTCCACAATTCATCATTCCAAGCATGTGCACGACCACTTGGCCCAAAGGGAAGTATTTCTTCATTTTTTATTTATTTATTTGAATTTTTATTTATAATAATTCATTTAAATCAATTAAATATATGAAAAATATTTAGCTTAACCTAACAAATCTTTTTGCACATGTAATCTACTCAATAATTCGTGTGAAATCAAATAGGGAAAGATTTGGAGAGAATTGATCTTAATTTGTACAAAAACACATGGAAAAGATTGAAAAAACAATGCTTGAAAATCAAATCTTCAAAACCATAATTGCAAGAGATTCTGATCAAGTTTGTTGACCTAATTGATTCATTACATAAGCTAGAACAAAAACCCTAATCAGGAGAACCATTGAAGCTGCGCAGAAGCCATTGATCAAACTTGGAAAAATTTGCAAAAAACTCAATACTGAAAACTGACTTGCAAGGCGATTCAAGCCTCCAAACCTATCTCATTAGCTTCCTCAAGCATCCTTGAACGATTCCCAATCAAAAACAGTCATTCAAACCTCAAGAATCATTGTACAGAATCATAATTTTTCTCATAAAATTGCATACTCGTATCTTAATTTTGAGGCATTTTCATGACATTTAGTTTAGGTATTCTTACTAAACGATGCATTCTGATGCTTACCATGTGAATTAATTGCGTTTTTATGCATTGTGTACAAATATGCCATTGTTGTATTTTAGGGTTTGCAGGACCTCAAATTAGGGGTTTCAAGATGAAGCAAAATTAGAACACCACAGTGCCATGGTTGTGATCAACGCATGTGGACGAAGACCATGGAACCCTCGCGCTCAATTTATGAGCGTCGTAGGGCTAATCGCTATTTTCCAGTAGCATGCCTAAGAAAACGCGTAAAAAACCGTTGCCATGTTTATTGTATTTTCAGGAAAACGAAGACAAGGGAGAAGATGAATCCGTGGCAAGACGTGATAGGCTGGTTTGAAATTCGCGCGCAGAATCCACTAACGCCTTGGTTTTCTTTTATATTATTTGTTTACTATTATATATTAACATGCGTCGGTTGGATCAGATGGCCGGCATAGTGATTGGTGAAGCACATGACCTGGGTTCGAGTCCCAGGTATTCTTTGTCTCAATATTATTTTTCAATATATGTTCACATGCAGTTTCAATAGCCAGGACGTACCATACACTGCCAAGATCCAACGTCCATGCGTCCAATGGAATCAAATCAAAGGCCCAGATCCAAGGAGTATGATGAACCACGGTCAACGCTGCAGCACACTACCTAGAAAGTCAACAAGGCCAAATCCTTAATGGGCTTAAAATGCTAACAATTCACCTCCTGATTGGGGTCTGAACCCCCCAGGTTTGCAAACCCTTTCCATTATTTTTTTTATTTTCTTTATTTCTTTATTTTCAATTATTATTAATTCTGTTAATTTAATTATTATTTTCATAAAAACATAAAACACATAAAAATCAGAAAAGAGTTAAAACAATAAATAATTTTTATTTTAGTATTTTCTTAAATAAATTTGCATGTAATTAAACTTAGTTTTTAAATTAGGTTGTAATTTTAATTCTTTTCATAATAAAATCTAAAAAAACATAGAATTAGGTTTAATTAATAATTTTTTTCATCTTTTTATTTTTCTTTCATAATGATTAAATAATTAAATACCTATTTTTTTAAAATTAAATTTGCATGTAAAAATTAGGGTTAATTGTAGGTTAAAAACTTCAACATTTTTCTTAAATAAACTAAAAATAATTAGAATTAGGGTTAGTATTAATTTCAATTAATTTTTCCTTTTTTTATATTAAATCCTAAAATACTAAAAAATACCAAAAAAACAAGTTCTTTCTTTTTTTAATTAATTAACTCTATCATTAATTCAATTTTTTGCGAAAGGGTCCAACGCCCTCGTTCTTAATTTCTTATTAATTCGCGTATTTATTTTATTTCATTATAATACTTATGTATCTCTCCCGAAGCCCTGTAATTAACTTTCTCGCACTTTCTTTTCTTTACTTTCTTTATTTTTCCGTCAAATCGGGTTCGAGAAACTTTTGGCGATGTGGACCTGCGCCGTTTGTAATAGCTTAGAATTTACTTTTCCCGCACATATTTTAACTGTTAACAAATGGCATGAAAGAATGTATGGACAAAAAAAAATAAAAACAAGCGTAGAACACCAATAACATGACAAGATAAATGCAAATGAAAATGACACACCAATCGCACACACCACCCCTAGGGTACGCCTCACTGTTGCCTTGCCTCGAAAGGTGATCGTCGAGTAGAGGATGTCTTAGTAAGTCCTCATGATCCGGGAACCTGGCATGAGGGTAGCTTCTAAGGTGTCTTCCCATTGCTCTGGTGATCACCATGTCCCGAACCTCGAATTGACCCGAATACCTCCAACGGTGGTGCTACCTACCTCTCAATGGTGGGATAGCACTACTTTAAGGACATCTACACAGACGAATTCCTTAGGGTAGGTAGACGACTCTAGATACTTGCTCTAATTTCAAAATGAATCAAAAAATACTTTTCACACCGACACATTTTCAAAAAGCTTTCGAAAGCATTTTTTCAAACACTCTTGAGGACCGATACAAGAGTCGAACTGAAATTTTCAAAGAAACTTTTTTTAAAACCCACAGTTGAAAAGCAAACAAACCATTTTTGAAAACACAATGAGCAAGTATCTAAGAGCCCATGGATAACCATGGATAGAAAGGGTGCTAACACCTTCCCTTTCTATAATCTACCTCCCGAACCGAGAGCAATCTCTATAAGGAATTTTTCTGTGCTTTTGTCCTTTCCATTTGGAGAAAATAAAAGACGGTGGCGACTCTTGCTTCCGCGACATTTCGCGAACCAGCGTTAAACAGTCAGTTCCAGATCCACCGATTACAGAACTGGCGACTCTGCTGGGGAATAAACTTAAAGTGAGGTGTACCTTAGGATTAAGATCACTGTGTTTTCAATTGTCTTCTTTGCTTGCTTTATTATTGTGGGTTGCATCGGAGTTACATAGATCCAAACCCGGATCTGGGGATACCCTGTTTAGGTAGCATAAGCTGTGAGGGACCTGTCCGGCGTAGACCGACACAGGTGAAGCAGTGGCTACGTTGGTGTGGCACCTTGGTCTGTACCGATATCCCTTGTGTCGCAACGAGGAGAATATGGGTCTTCTAAGGAGTCATTAAGCACCAACAACCTTAGAACCTTAATTGACACAACTTGGCCTTTAGAATTGTAGCAGTATGCTACGCCCATTGAGGCTAAACTCTCGTGATGGTTCTGGCCGCAAGGAAAGATTGCGATGCTGGAGTTATGACCGATTGAGGGTAGTCAATGATATTGGGATCCTCTAAGAACCCGGTTACTTTTGATTAGGACAGGTATGAACCAACAAACTGAAAGAGGGTAGTACCTAGACCTCATGCTGGCCCTAAACTCTAAGGGCTCTTTTGTGTGACTTGTGTGCCTTCGTACTTGACTACTTGCATGCTTGTTATCTGACATCCGAACTTCTTGCAGGTTTTGTTTATAGTCCTTGTCTAGGACTCATAACTGAATTTCTTACAAGTTTTTGTTTTAGTCCTTAACTAGGACTCATAACAAGGCTTGCTAAGTTTCTTGCAGGTGTTTGTTTTAGTCCTTAACTAGGACTCATAACCAAGTTTACCGAGTTTCTCGCAGATTTCTGTTTATAGTCCTTAATAAGGGCTCATAACAGGGTTTATTCATATTACCCCATGCATGCCATAACATCATACCATTGCATACATCCTAACCCATTTCAAGGATCTCAAGGGCTTGTAATGCAGGTCATGATAAATCAAACATCCAGCAAGGGGCAAAGAGGCTTTATTTTCCTCTAGCCAAGGTAGTCAGGGGCTATGACCCACTTGATATGGTGAGCTTTGACTCTTGAAGAAGGTTCCCTTAACCAAGGTTGTTTGGAAATCAAAACCAGACATGATGACTAAAGTCAGGGGCTATGACCCACTAGATATGGTGAGCCTTTGACCCTTGGAAGAAAGACTCTCAACAAATATGAAGTTCTTTCAATCAAGCTACCGGATCCAAATGCTAACAAATTTTCTTGTTTACCCCGCGAGGTCCTTGAAAACATTACATGCATGTCATATTCATCATTGCATAACAGGCATCTTTGTTGCAGGTAACTTACCTTTCTTGCTGTTTATTTCAGCAATGGCCTTCCAACGAGACAACTAGGACCTTTTTGCTCAAGAGACCCGGTTCGTGGAAATCCTCCTGAATCTATCCAAGGGGCAGGAGGAGCTAAGGATACTTCTCACGGAGACCTTCGTCAGGGGCAGTGCTGAGGATGAAAAGCTGGAACACCTACAAGCTGAGATGGATGCAATGAAAGCCCAAATGTTGGGGCAGAGGAATGCCATTCAAGGTCTAGCTCAAAGACAAGATGAGCTTCGGTTTCTCGTCAACCAACTGCTTCAGGGTAACCAACTGGGGAAAACGTCTAAGGGTAAAAAGCCAGCCATCGTTCGACCATCTTTGAGACAAAGAGGCAAGGAGAAAGCTCCTCATATGGCTTCAGTATGACCAGTTCAGTATCAACCTCACCAGCTTCAGCCAGGCAAGCCCAAAAGGCAATTCACCAAGCTCAACGTGTCGCTGCCTCAAGCCTTACAACAACTGCTGAGGTTGAACTTGGTAACTCTAAAGGATCCTCCTAAGAATCCCAACAGGACCCCCTCAAGGTATGACCCCAATGCTCACTGCGCTTATCATTCTGACAGCCCGGGGCATGCTACAGAGGATTGTTGGACTTTGAAGAATAAAATCCAGGATCTGATTGAGGAAGGAGCTGTGGAATTCACCCAAGACGGCCAGGCTGAGTGCTTTTACCATCCCTACAGGAGGCACCATTTGAAGTAACAGGCCCTGAGAAAAAAAAAAAGAAAAAAAAAACTTTTGTTCATTCGAATGTTCAAGTTGTAATTTTCCGTTTGTTCAAACATTTACTCATTGTTAAACATTGTTATTTCATTAATGCATCGCATATGTCTGTTTTGAAACAATATATTCGTGTTCACTATATGCAAATTATTTTCATATTTTTTCTAATGTCAACTCTTGATCTAAAATTCTAAGCCTCTTGAGGGAGGATGACAAAAACGATACCGCTATCTTTATAGTATGCTTTTGAACAGACCCCGCTAATGAGGTACAGGAATTGCTTCAATCCCTAAACACTGGAGTTATAAGGATGATAATCCCTCGTCAACCCCTCTGAGCCAAAGAAGTAGGAGTTTTTCTTTTCGAAATTTAAAACCCTTAATCATAACCTGGGGCAGGGTAGTTCTCTCAGTTGATCCAAGTGCATAACGAATGGCACCAAAGAGATCCTTACGAAAAAAAGAAAGACAGTGATGGTTCCGAACAATCATAAAGAAAGGCAGTCATTACTTCTCAACATAAAAACCCATTAAGTCGAAACCCATGAAGGAGACTTACAAAACTGGGGCATCCCGCTGACTGTAATTCCAAAAAGAAACAGTTCAGGCAAAAAATAGGGATAAACAAAATCAAAAAGAAAGAGGTCCTACAAACCCTCAGCAAAAAAAGAAAGAGAAATGACTGCCTATTCAGAATAAATCATCAACATCCGAATCATCACCGGAAATCAGAGCAAAGACTCAAACAAGGTCGAACATATGATCAACTGAGTTTAGGTTTGAAGAACATCACGAAGAGCGGGTGGGTACAAATAAAATTTGAGCCTTTATCCTTTGTTTCTTAAACCGTGAACCAGGCCACGTTATAACCCTTAAAAGTCCTAGCTGAAGCATGGGTTAGTTCGAAAGCATACTGTGACGAAAGGTATCCTGACTCCTTAAGGCTTACTATAAAGAAGGAGTTGACATCACGTTTTACAAACATTCATTTGTTTTATGAAAAAATAATGCATTTTCAAAATCTTAAAGACAGACATAAGCTTTGCATTTTTAACATAACTTTGTTTGCATATGACTTTTTGTTTGAACAGCATAGAAATTCGCACGACGAATGACTAATGAACAGAAGTACTTCCAATCAAGGGGCAGACATGATCATGGTCTATCATCTGGGGCAGTCCAAGCAAGATTCGGCGAATCTCTCAAAAGGCCAAATAGCCTGGGGCAAACCTCCGCCTGAGTCACTTGGGGGCATTCCAGCAACAAATCTTGCCTGATCAAACACCTTCTGATGGCATGATAAAACACTTCTGACAGGGGCAATTCCCTACATCCTGAGGACACGGACATAGTCGAAAAAATACTGCGCATAATCAAAGACCCGCTAGGTTGTCATACCTAGGCAAAAGTAAGGGCTTCCCGGCGAACCAAAAGGGTTCGGGAAAAATGAAGGGATGAAATGAAAAATCTGTACACCCGGCAAGTCGAAAACCTGAAAAGGCGGCTTGGGCAAAAATGGGTATCCCGGTGGACTGAAAACCAGAAAGGGCGGTCCAGGCAAAAGTTAGGGATCAAAGCGTACGACTATGTCCTGTCATCTTATCACCTGCCTACCAGAAGAGGGTTTGTCTATCAACAACTACCAGCACCTCACAGGTCTTCCTATTCTATCTCAGAAACAGGGGCAATAAAGAGTTGTCTAAAGCAATCTAATTGTTCTATCCACCAAGGTACCAAGGTAGGTTCGACTAAAGAACATAACCATCATATCTTAATTCCCCAGAGAGTGAGCCAGCAGGTCAGTGCACTCTTCTCCAAGCCAAGCTACTATCAAATCTTAAGGAATTTGAGTATCCTCCAGCAGATATCAACCTTCTCCAGCAGCATACAGTCTTAACAAGCATCCCCGGCAGTCTTGGTCTAAAGATTGTCCCCCGGCAGCGTATCAAATATTCAAAGGAATCACTTCCCCAGCAGTTCAAAACTTCCCCAGGAGAATCCAATCCAGTTCCCCAGGAAAGTCGGAATTTACCTCCCCAAGCAGTAAGCTTATCCCCAGTAGATTCTGGAAGCTTATCCTCGCAAGAACACGAATGCGTCGCCCGGCTTTATTTAAAGAGTTATTTCCTTACCAGGATATAACTGGGTTATCCTCAGCCAAAAGCCACGGAAAGAGCGTCCTCGACGAAGCCTTCTATCCCCAGCGAAGTCTATCAACACTTCCAACAATAAGGGTATCCCCAGCAAGTTACCATCAACAATTCAGCAAAAGCATCCCTCTCCCCACAGAGTATCACTTCCCAGCAAGGTCGCTAGAGAATTTTCCCCCCGCAGAATCTTCCATTTGCCAAGTTTATTCCTCAACGGAGTCATCTTCTCCTACCGGTATTCTTGCAGTTATCATCCCCAGCGGAAGCAAAAGCGTATTCTTCAATATTAGCCCAGGAGTGACTTCCCGGCACCCGTCAAGGATTTACTTTCCTAGACGAAAACATACATTCATAAAACATCACATACATCATTATAGCATGCATAGACGCATCATATCATACAAATCTCATTCATGTTGAGAACATCATCGCTTGATCCATATCACGCATTGCATATGACTGACCTTTACCTTTCAGGAAAGATTCAGTTAAATTCTCAATCATATTTCAAGACCTAGACCGGTTCAGTTAAATCGACTCCAAAGATTTCTTATCCAGTCAAAGGCCTTCTCTGGTCCAGTTAAATCGACCCCAAACAGATTTTTCTGATGAAAAACCCAGTTGAAGACATTCCAAGACCTAGACCGGTTCAGTTAATCCACTCCAAAGATTTCTTATCCAGTCCAAGGCCTTCTCTAGTCCAGCTAAATCGACTCCCAACAGATTTTTCTGATGAAGACTCAGTAGAAGTTATTAGATCATAATTTCCTATGGTTCCCTCTCCAATGGTGCGTGAGGTGATAATTCCTTTTGAGATTATAATTTTCTATGGTTCCCTCTCCGACGGTGCATGAGGTGATAATTCCTTTTAAGATTATAATGTCCTATTGGTTCTCTCTCCGACGGTGCATGAGATTTCCATTTTAGGTTTTTCTTTAAGATTATAATGTCCTATTGGTTCTCTCTCCGACGGTGCATGAGATTTCCATTTTAGGTTTTTCTTTGAGATTATATTTTCCTATTGGTTCTCTCTCCGACGGTGCATGAGATTTCCATTTTAGGTTTTTCTTTAAGATTATAATGTCCTATTGGTTCTCTCTCCGACGGTGCATGAGATTTCCATTTTAGGTTTTTCTTTAAGATCATAATGTCCTATTGGTTCTCTCTCCGACGGTGCATGAGATTTCCATTTTAGGTTTTTCTTTGAGATTATATTTTCCTATTGGTTCTCTCTCCGACGGTGCATGAGATTTCCATTTTAGGTTTTTCTTTAAGATTATAATGTCCTATTGGTTCTCTCTCCGACGGTGCATGAGATTTCCATTTTAGGTTTTTCTTTGAGATTATAATTTCCTATTGGTTCTCTCTCCGACGGTGCATGAGATTTCCATTTTAGGTTTTTCTTTAAGATTATAATGTCCTATTGGTTCTCTCTCCGACGGTGCATGAGATTTCCATTTTAGGTTTTTCTTTGAGATTATATTTTCCTATTGGTTCTCTCTCCGACGGTGCATGAGATTTCCATTTTAGGTTTTTCTTTAAGATTATAATGTCCTATTGGTTCTCTCTCCGACGGTGCATGAGATTTCCATTTTAGGTTTTTCTTTGAGATTATAATTTCCTATTGGTTCTCTCTCCGACGGTGCATGAGATTTCCATTTTAGGTTTTTCTTTAAGATTATAATTTCCTATTGGTTCTCTCTCCGACGGTGCATGAGATTTCCATTTTTAGTTTTTCTTTGAGATTATAATGTCCTATTGGTTCTCTCTCCGACGGTGCATGAGATTTCCATTTTAGGTTTTTCTTTGAGATTATATTTTCCTATTGGTTCCCTCTCCGATGGTGCGTGAGGTGATAATCCCCTTTTAGGTTATGATTTCCTGTGGTCCTCTCCCCGACGGTGCGTGAGATGTAATTCTCTTCCAGATTATAATTTCCTATTGGTTCTCTCTCCGACGGTGCATGAGATGATTCCATTTTTTTTAGGTTTTTCTTTAAGATTAAATTCCTATTGGTTCTCTTCCCGATACTGCGAAGATGGTAATTCCCACCAAGATTTTCTCAACGAGCGTTGTTGAAGTTAAAGTCACCCAAGGTTCTCTTACCATTCATGCTAAGGTAGTAACCATCCCTGGTTCATTCATCATCTTTTGAAGCTCCGGATCTAGCTCCTGTAACCAGGCAGGACACATCTATACCAAGCATCTGGAAACCAGTTCTTGCAACGTGTCAGGTACTCATTTTTCTTTTGCAGGTATGCAGGTTCTCGCTAAGGAATCTCTTACGAGATCGACATCTAGATGGCATCTATAAGCCCATCATCCTATTCATCAACCTCCAGATGGCATCTATAAGCCCATTCCCATCATCATACTGTTACTATGTGAGCGCAAATTTCTGGGCACTCTAGTGTTCAATCATCTTCTACCCTCGGATTACGAAAGGCACGTCAGCCAATCTGCATCCTCAGGTCTAAGAAGATTGAACAGGGGCAACTGTTGCACCCCAAAATTTTCCCTCCCATATTCTTCAAAGATTTGCCAAGTCAAGCCTCAAAATTCCCCAAGGGTTGCACAGTGCAAGAGTCTCCTAAGCAGTCAAAATTAGGGTTTGTGTTCTGATCAAGAAAATGAATTTTTCAAAGGTCCAATCAAGTCTCACATGCCTACAAATATGGTCAAGCATCCTCATACCAAGTTTCAAGATATTCAGCTCAAAATTGCACAGTCAAAACCCTAATTGCACTACAGTTAACTGTAAGGGCAAAATGGTCATTTGACAGTCAAAAGTTCAAATTTTTGGTCAACATATCATTTTGAAGCCACAAACATCATTTGATCAATGCTTGATCATGATTCTCAAAATTTGGCTCAGAAACCATCAAGATGCAAAAGTTTCCTTATTTGGACAGCTGAAAAAGTCAACTGTAAATTGACCAGGACATAACTTTCACATGGATTATCAGAAAAATTCCATCCAAAGCTCATTTTGAAGAGAAAGACATTTCCTACAACTCATCTTCATACTTCAAGTCCAAGAAATTCTCTCACAAAAAGTTATCAATTTCAACATTATAGGTCATTTTCAAAAGTCAACAAAAAGGGACTTTAAGTCAAAGGCCATAACTTGAGATTGGTAAATCAAAATGACATGGGACCAAAGGCATTGGTTAGAGGACTCAAAGACCTT
The DNA here is from genome assembly GCA_948472305.1 of Vicia faba. Lineage (NCBI taxonomy): Eukaryota > Viridiplantae > Streptophyta > Magnoliopsida > Fabales > Fabaceae > Vicia > Vicia faba. The sequence goes on along the minus strand of OX451738.1, from coordinate 8,130,633 downwards.
TCCAAAATGTCCAAGAACATGAGAAATCTTAAAAATTGAGAAAGTTATGCCTTGTGGAAGTTGGGAAATTTTTGGATATTTTGAAAAGTCAACATTGGTTCAAATGACCTAAAATTGCTAATGGGCCCATTTTTCTTCCACAATTCATCATTCCAAGCATGTGCACGACCACTTGGCCCAAAGGGAAGTATTTCTTCATTTTTTATTTATTTATTTGAATTTTTATTTATAATAATTCATTTAAATCAATTAAATATATGAAAAATATTTAGCTTAACCTAACAAATCTTTTTGCACATGTAATCTACTCAATAATTCGTGTGAAATCAAATAGGGAAAGATTTGGAGAGAATTGATCTTAATTTGTACAAAAACACATGGAAAAGATTGAAAAAACAATGCTTGAAAATCAAATCTTCAAAACCATAATTGCAAGAGATTCTGATCAAGTTTGTTGACCTAATTGATTCATTACATAAGCTAGAACAAAAACCCTAATCAGGAGAACCATTGAAGCTGCGCAGAAGCCATTGATCAAACTTGGAAAAATTTGCAAAAAACTCAATACTGAAAACTGACTTGCAAGGCGATTCAAGCCTCCAAACCTATCTCATTAGCTTCCTCAAGCATCCTTGAACGATTCCCAATCAAAAACAGTCATTCAAACCTCAAGAATCATTGTACAGAATCATAATTTTTCTCATAAAATTGCATACTCGTATCTTAATTTTGAGGCATTTTCATGACATTTAGTTTAGGTATTCTTACTAAACGATGCATTCTGATGCTTACCATGTGAATTAATTGCGTTTTTATGCATTGTGTACAAATATGCCATTGTTGTATTTTAGGGTTTGCAGGACCTCAAATTAGGGGTTTCAAGATGAAGCAAAATTAGAACACCACAGTGCCATGGTTGTGATCAGCGCATGTGGACGAAGACCATGGAACCCTCGCGCTCAATTTATGAGCGTCGTAGGGCTAATCGCTATTTTCCAGTAGCATGCCTAAGAAAACGCGTAAAAAACCGTTGCCATGTTTATTGTATTTTCAGGAAAACGAAGACAATGGAGAAGATGAATCTGTGGCAAGACGTGATAGGCTGGTTTGAAATTCGCGCGCAGAATCCACTAACGCCTTGGTTTTCTTTTATATTATTTGTTTACTATTATATATTAACATGCGTTGGTTGGATCAGATGGCCGGCATAGTGATTGGTGAAGCACATGACCTGGGTTCGAGTCCCAGGTATTCTTTGTCTCAATATTATTTTTCAATATATGTTCACATGCAGTTTCAATAGCCAGGACGTACCATACACTGCCAAGATCCAACGTCCATGCGTCCAATGGAATCAAATCAAAGGCCCAGATCCAAGGAGTATGATGAACCACGGTCAACGCTGCAGCACACTACCTGGAAAGTCAACAAGGCCAAATCCTTAATGGGCTTAAAATGCTAACAATTCACCTCCTGATTGGGGTCTGAACCCCCCAGGTTTGCAAACCCTTTCCATTATTTTTTTTATTTTCTTTATTTCTTTATTTTCAATTATTATTAATTCTGTTAATTTAATTATTATTTTCATAAAAACATAAAACACATAAAAATCAGAAAAGAGTTAAAACAATAAATAATTTTTATTTTAGTATTTTCTTAAATAAATTTGCATGTAATTAAACTTAGTTTTTAAATTAGGTTGTAATTTTAATTCTTTTCATAATAAAATCTAAAAAAACATAGAATTAGGTTTAATTAATAATTTTTTTCATCTTTTTATTTTTATTTCATAATGATTAAATAATTAAATACTTATTTTTTTTAAATTAAATTTGCATGTAAAAATTAGGGTTAATTGTAGGTTAAAAACTTCAACATTTTTCTTAAATAAACTAAAAATAATTAGAATTAGGGTTAGTATTAATTTCAATTAATTTTTCCTTTTTTTATATTAAATCCTAAAATACTAAAAAATACCAAAAAAACAAGTTCTTTCTTTTTTTAATTAATTAACTCTATCATTAATTCAATTTTTTGCGAAAGGGTCCAACGCCCTCGTTCTTAATTTCTTATTAATTCGCGTATTTATTTTATTTCATTATAATACTTATGTATCTCTCCCGAAGCCCTGTAATTAACTTTCTCGCACTTTCTTTTCTTTACTTTCTTTATTTTTCCGTCAAATCGGGTTCGAGAAACTTTTGGCGATGTGGACCCGCGCCGTTTGTAATAGCTTAGAATTTACTTTTCCCGCACATATTTTAACTGTTAACAAATGGCATGAAAGAATGTATGGACAAAAAAAATAAAAACAAGCGTAGAACACCAATAACATGACAAGATAAATGCAAATGAAAATGACATACCAATCGCACACACCACCCCTAGGGTACGCCTCACTGTTGCCTTGCCTCGAAAGGTGATCGTCGAGTAGAGGATGTCTTAGTAAGTCCTCATGATCCGGGAACCTGGCATGAGGGTAGCTTCTAAGGTGTCTTCCCATTGCTCTGGTGATCACCATGTCCCGAACCTCGAATTGACCCGAATACCTCCAACGGTGGTGCTACCTACCTCTCAATGGTGGGATAGCACTACTTTAAGGACATCTACACAGACGAATTCCTTAGGGTAGGTAGACGACTCTAGATACTTGCTCTAATTTCAAAATGAATCAAAAAATACTTTTCACACCGACACATTTTCAAAAAGCTTTCGAAAGCATTTTTTCAAACACTCTTGAGGACCGATACAAGAGTCGAACTGAAATTTTCAAAGAAACTTTTTTTAAAACCCACAGTTGAAAAGCAAACAAACCATTTTTGAAAACACAATGAGCAAGTATCTAAGAGCCCATGGATAACCATGGATAGAAAGGGTGCTAACACCTTCCCTTTCTATAATCTACCTCCCGAACCGAGAGCAATCTCTATAAGGAATTTTTCTGTGCTTTTGTCCTTTCCATTTGGAGAAAATAAAAGACGGTGGCGACTCTTGCTTCCGCGACATTTCGCGAACCAGCGTTAAACAGTCAGTTCCAGATCCACCGATCACAAAAGCTTGCAAAAAAAACATCCTTGCTATCTTCAAAACACACTTCACGACACAATTTCAAAACCCTACTTTCAAACATTGAAAACTTTTCAAAAGACAAAAACACCTTTGTATACATTCAAACAAGAATCATTACAAAGTTTGCCACAACGATGGCCCCTTTTCAAAACATCTTTCAAAATCACACACAAAGCACCATTTCAAACAATTGGAAAGCAAAGCAAGTGATCTACGCAAGTAACTAAGAGCCCATGGATAACCATGGATAGAAAGGGTGCTAATACCTTCCCTTTCTATAATCTACTCCCCGAACTCAAGAAAACATCTCAAAGGTCTTTCCTGTGCTTTTTGAACTTTCCTTAGGATAAAATAAAAAGTCGGTGGCGACTCTTGCTAAACCGAAACATTTGCGAATACAAACGCAAAATCCCAAGTCAGTTCTCCCACCGTATCACAGAACTGGCGACTCTGCTGGGGAGAATTCTAAAAGTGGAGTAACCTTAGGGCTTAGATCACCCTTTGCATGATTAATTATTTGCTTTGATTGCTTTACATTTAACTCTCTTGTTTGGGCTTGAAATCCTCTACCCGGATTTGGGAAACATTCATAGGTAAATAGCAATACGTTGTGGAAACTGTGCGGGGTATACCAACATGGTTGAAGCAATAGCTATATTAGTGCGACATATTTGTGAGTAATGGTAGCCTTTGAGTCAATCAAAGAAAATACGGGGCCGCTGAGTGATGTCATGAAGCACTAATGAACTCTTAGAACCTTACTTGACCATCTTGGCCTTTTATTAGGGGTAGTGAGATGACCGGCTTTGGTGCAGTCCGAAGTTGGTAGATACTCGATACTACACTCATTGAGGGTTGTTTTCTTGGAATATTTTGGTCGCTAGTTAAGTGGCTAAACCAAAACAATGAACATAGAAAACAATCCAGTGATATTGAGCTCCTTAAAACCCGGTTACTATTTATAGGACAGGTTTTGAGCCAACTAAACTCAAGAGGGTATTTACCTATGAAACCTCATGCAAGCCTAAAACTAGGGTTTTGTGTGACTTGCTTGTACATGTGCTTGTGCATACCTCATGAATATCATGAATCATCATATGCATCCACTAACCATTTCAAGGGTTTGGATCTTCATCTTTGTTCTTGTTTTGTAGGTCATGGAATCTCTTCGCAGGAAAACAATTCAAGTCAACCTTGTGAGAATCCCTCCTCAACTCAAGGAGCTTACTTCCAGGTGTTGTACCCCAAAATTTTCCCTCCCATATTCTTCAAAGTTTTGACAAGCATCATCTCAATTTGCTCAAGGGTTGCACAGTTCAAACACCCTCCTAAGCCAGTCAAATTAGGGTTTTGGTTCTTGCAAGGAAGTTGAGGTTTTCAAGGGCTCAATCAAGTCCCATATGCTCATATACATTGTCAAGCACCTACATGCTAAGTTTCAAGGCTCACAAGGTCAAGTTGCACAGTCAAAAACCCTAGTTGCTCTACAGTCAACTGTAGGGGCAAAATGGTCATTTGGCAGTCAAAAGTCAAAATTTTTGGTCAACATCTTATTTTGAAGCCACAATCATCATTTGGTCAAATCTTGACCATGATTTCACAAGAATGGCTCAAAAATCATCAAGATGCAAAAGTTTCTATTTTTGGACAGCTGAAAAGTCAATTGTAACTTGACCAAGGCATAACTTTTTCATGGTTCATCAGAAAAATCCCATCCAATTCTCATTTTGAAGGGGATGACATTTCCTACAACTCATCTTCACATTCCAAGTCCAAGAAATGCTCTCACAAAAAGTTATCAATTTCAACATTATAGGTCATTTTCAAAAGTCAACAAAAATGCACTTTAAGTCAAAGACCATAACTTGAGATTGGTATATTCAAATGGCATGGGACCAAAGGCATTGGTTATAGGACTTCAAGACCTTTCCAAAATGTCCAAGAACATGTTCATATGATCAAAATTGAGCAAGATATGCATTGGAGAAGTTGAGAAATTTTTGTGAAATGGCAAAATTCAACTATCCTTGAAACTTCAATTTTTGACAAAAGGGCCCACTTTTTTCCACTTGATTCAGCCTTGTCATGCCACCCACGTGTCCCATGATCAATTTCAAGACCAAATAATTATTTTTCTATTTTTATTTAATTTTTATGGATTTAATTCATTTTAATCCATAATAATTCAAGTAAATCTAAAAAAAATAATTAAATGGTATCTTATGGTTTGAATAGCCTTCATGAAGCATTTGCAACCTACCAATTTCGTGCTAAGCTCATTTAGGCATGAAAATTCAAAATTTGAACAAGCTTTGAAAGGCCTTTAATGGTGGTTAAGACAAAATCCAAAGCTTAATTGCAATGGTTAAAGGCTCCTAAATGTGACTTATTCTCACTCATTACTATATATGCAAGCCTTGCAAGCCTCATTCACAACCTAGAGTGTGCACAAACGGCCAGAGCAAAATCCAAAAAGTGTCAAAAAAAAGTGTGAGATCAAAAGGAGTGTTGCAAGCATTTTCAGGCCAAAAGGAGAACGTGACTCTCTTCTTTGCCATACTCTGAAGCTAAAGCAACCCTTTCCACGTCCTAAGGTCCATCATACCGCACTGTAAGTTTTCCCAGGTCCCCCCAAGTCTCAATATTATTTTTTCTAACAAATTCCCATGCAGCTTCCTAGACGCGTTCCACCATAGGCCTCATACAGATGCGCGCCAAGTGTCTCAAAAGATCAATCCAAAGGCCAAAGGGTACTCCACACCATGCTCCCTGGTCAACGCGCCTCTGGACGATTCAAAAGTCAAAAAGGCTTGAGACAATAGGCCTAAATTCCTGATTCACCTCCCTAAGGGTCCAACACCCCCTGGGTTCTTATTTTCTTTTCTTTTTTCTCTTTTTATTTTCTTTTCTTTTATAATTTCACTTTTATTAATTATTAGTTTTATTAATTGTTTAATTAACCCAAACTAATTTTTCCCATAAAATTCAGAAAAACCAAAAAAAAACATTTTATTATTTATTAACTTATTTTGTAAATAAATGTAAATTAAATTAAATTAGCTTAATTAATTAACTTTAATACTTTTTACAATAAATAAAAACAATTTAGAATTAGGTTTTTACTAACTTTTAATTTCTATTTATTTTCTCTTTATTTTCATTAAAAACACAAAAACACAAAAAACATTTTTTTCTTTAATTAAATAATTAATTAGTTAATTAGCTTTAACATTTAATTTAATTACAAAAAAAAAAGACAAATCTCATTCTTATTCAAAAAAGGGTCAAAACCCTTAGGACGTTCCCGATTTAATTCTCACGCGCATTTATTTATTTTGTTTGTTTATGTAACTGTCTCCAGATATGTAATAGTTAAATAGGAATTTTACCGCTTTATTTACTATTTCTCTCACTTTATTTCCAAACGGGTTTTGTTTTTTGGCGATGTATAGACCCGCGCCTTGTAATAGTTAGATTTACATTTCCGCAATTTATTTTCCGCACTCCTAACTGTTAACAATGCATGAAAGAATGTATGTAAATAAAATCAATCCGTAGCTCACAAATAACATGTACAAGATAACATTAACTGAAAAACAACACACAAAGCACACGCCACTCCTAGGGTACGCCTCACTGGTTGCCTCGAACGTGGTCATCAAGTATAGGGTGTCTTAGAGGTCGCCCTTTGTCCAAAAGATCCAGTTGCCTCGAAACGGTTGCCTCGGATACAAAGGATCTAAGACATTAGGGTTACTTCTAAGATGTCCTACCATTGCTTCGATGACCACACTGTCCCTAATCATCGAATTGACCCGAACACCTCCAACGACGGTGCTACCTACCTCTCAATGGTGGGATAGCGCTATCTAAAGGACTCTTACACAGCTTAATTCCTTAGAGTAGGTAGATTCTCTTAAGTACTTGCTCTTTTCAAACAAACAAAAACAACTTTTCGCACCTACACTTTCTAAAAGTTTTCAAACAAATTTTTCACACACTCTTGAGGACTGATACAAGAGTTACTTAGAAATTTTCAAACGAAACTTTTCCAAAACCCACACACACTTTAAAAGAAAACAATTTTGAAAACATAAGAGCAAGTACCTAAGAGACCGTGGATAACCATGGATAGAAAGGGTGCTAACACCTTCCCTTTCTATAATCTACCTCCCGAACCGAGAAACATTCTCGAATAAGGAATTTTGCTGTGCTTTTTTCCTTTCCATGTTGAAGAACATAAAAGACGGTGGCGACTCTTGCTTACCGCGACATTTCGCGAAACCAGCTAAAAACAGTCAGTTATATTTCCACCGATCACACCAGGATTCCAGAGAATTCCCTTTTTAGTGAAAGACATGGTAGACTTCTCAACTTGGTCAACACCAACATTAAAGAAGACATGGTGAAAGTTCTCTTCCAGTTCTTTGACCCCATACACCACTGTTTCACATTCCCTGATTATCAATTGGTGCCTACTTTGGAGGAATTTTCTCAACTCCTGAGAATTCCTATTCTTAATCAACTACCCTACAACGGTACGGAAAAAGAACCAAAGCCTGAAGATGTTGCTCAAGCATTACACTTGCAACCATCTGACATCAAGGGGCATTGGGAAACCAGAAGTGGTGTCAAGGGATTCTTGGAAAAATTTATGTTTGAGAAGGCACAAGACTGTTGGAATTCTCTTGATCTACAAGCCTTTGAAGAGATTGTGGCACTCCTCATCTATGGGTTGGTCTTGTTCCCAAACCCTGATCAACTTATAGATGTGAATGCTGTCAAGATTTTCATATCTAGAAATCCTATACCTACATTGCTTGGGGACATCCTACACTCATTTTACACACGAACAATGAGGAAAAGAGGTGTTCTCATGTGATGTACTCCTCTACTAGCAAGGTGGTTTATTTCTCACCTTCCACAATCAGTTCTGAAGAATGAGCAGGGTTTAAGGTGGTCACAACGGTTGATGACCCTCACACATTCTGATGTACAATGGTGTTCTCGGTCCAGAGAAAATGTCATCATCATTGATCGTTATGGGGAATTCCCTAATGTCCCACTACTTGGCATTAGGGGAGGCATCACCTACAACCCCTGTCTAGCTTTGAGACAATTTGGATATGCTCGGAGGGATGGCCCTCATGACATGCTGATTTCGGACCTAGTTTTTGACTTCGACAACGATGCGCAAGGACTTCGACAAAGGTTTATCAGAGCTTGGAGGATGCCTAACAAGGTGGATAGTAAGACACTGGGGCACAAGAATTCCATCCCCCTTGAGCCTTACCTCAAGTGGGTACGAACCCGCTCCCAGAATCTTATGATGTCATACCCTCACATTCTCCCCTTGATCAAAGAGCCTGTTATGGAAGGAGAGGTTCCATACACCATCCTACATCCTGACATGCCAACATCATGGGAAGAAATGCAAAAGAGTTGGATCCAACTCAAGGAAGAACGGGATACTTTTGAAGCCAGCTTCTATGCCAGTGAGAAGAAGGTTTTGGAGCTTACCCGCCGACTTCACGAGGAGGAGACTCTCAACACTTACATCGCACCAAAGAGGATGTGCAATGTCTTTTTACATTAAGAATTTTGTAATATTTCGCCCATGGGGCACTTATGTACTAACAAATTCTTCTTAATATGACGTGCGTTCTTTTTGTTTGAAACAAATTTGAATTTCTGAACCTTTGAATGCATTACATGAATAACATACCATTCATCATATGCATAAACAGGTCTTCACGCCAGGTTTCCTTATCTTTCTGCTGTTTATTTCAGCAAGATGGATTTGGAGCAAACAGTAAAGGATCTACAGGCACAAAATTCACAGTTCCAGCAACTCCTCATGACCTTGGCAAAGGGTCAAGAGGACCTCAAAGTTTTGTTGGAGAAGAATAAAGAGAAAAAGAAAAAGAGACCTGGAGTAGCCACTTTGGGAAGAAGATTTGAGCATCAGGCTAGGAGAGTTCTCGAGTTCCCCTCAACGTCTGACGAAGGGGTTGGTAAAGGGAAAGGGACTGCTGTGCCTTCTGAATCTAAGGTTGAAGAGGAAGAGGAGGAAGAAGACGAAGACTACTCCGAACAACAGTATCAACCAGCGGATGATAAATATAAGAACCTTGAAGATAAACTGGCAGCTATGGAGTTATAGAGGGTGCCCGAATTGGATTTTGAAGAACTAGGGCTGGTAGTTGGGATTGTTATCCCTCCCAAATTCAAGGTGCCAACATTTGCCAAGTATGACAGTTTGTCATGCCCAAAGATGCACCTGAGGTCGTATGTCAGAAAAATACAACCCCACTCATCCGATAAAGACCTTTGGGTACACTTTTTCCAAGACAGCTTGTCTGGCACGCAGTTAGACTGGTTTTATCAACTCGAGAGATCAGAGGTTCACAATTGGGAAGACTTGGCAGCTGCTTTTTATCGTCAGTATCAATACAATGCTGATTTGGCGCCCACTCGTACTCAGTTACAAAGTATGGGGATGGCTTCCAATGAAGGGTTTAAAGAGTATGCCCAGAAGTGGCGTGATTTGGCTGGAAGGGTGCAGCCACCGCTATCAGATAGGGAGTTAGTTGACATGTTTCTGGGGACCCTGTTTGGCCCCTTCTTTAATCATCTGATCGGAAGTTCTTCCGCGGGATTTACTGAACTGATTTTGACCGGCAAAAGGGTTGAGGCCGATATTAAGAGTGGAAAGATTCAAAAGGATGCTTCCGCATCCACGGCTGTTAAGAAACCCTTCCCAGCCAAGAAGGAAGCATTTGCTGTGTATTCTCAGAAGGGACAGGGAAGAACTGATCGTCGGCCGACTGTAGGGGCTGTGATGATTCAAAACTCGTCAAATGATCAACCTCGTAACAATCAGTTGAGACCTAATCAACAACGGGTGGAAAGGCCACAACGGCAGTTCACCCGCATCAACATGACGCCCGCTCAGGTACTTCCTCATTTGTTGAAGTTGAATCTGACCAATTTGAAGGAAGCACCAAAGAACCCTAACACCTCCTCTCCATACTACCACTCCAATGCCAAGTGTGCCTACCATTCCGATAGTGTCGGGCACGATACCAATAATTGCTGGGCGCTTAAGAACAAAATCCAGGACCTGATTGATGTTAAGGAAGTAGAATTTGATGCTCCTGAGAAGCCCAATGTTATATCTTCTCCGATGCCCAAGCACGGTGTTGTACCCCAAAATTTGCCCTCCCATATTCTCCAAGAAATTGCCAAGCCAAGCTTCAAAATCTCCCTAAGGGTTGCACAGTCAAAGATCTCCTATACAGTCAAAACTAGGGTTTGTGTTCTGATCAAGAAAATGAAGTTTTCAAAGGTCCAATCAAGTCCTATATGCCTATAAACATGGTCAAGCATCCTCATATCAAGTTTCAAGACATTCAGCTCAAAATTGCACAGTCAAAACCCTAGATTGCACTACAGTCAACTGTAGGGGCAAAATGGTCATTTGACAGTCAAAAGTTCAAATTTTTGGTCAACATATCATTTTGAAGCCATAAACATCATTTGATCAATGCTTGATCATGATTCTCAAAGTTTGGCTCCGAAATCATCAAAAATGCAAAAGTTTCCTTATTTGGACAGTTGAAAAAGTCAACTGAAATTGACCAGGGCATAACTTTCACATGGATTATCAGAAAAATTCCATCCAAAGCTCATTTTGAAGAGAAAGACATTTCCTACAACTCATCTTCATATTTCAAGTCCAAGAAATGCTCTCACAAAAAGTTATCAATTTCAACATTATAGGTCATTTTCAAATATCAACAAAAAGGGACTTTAAGTCAAAGGCCATAACTTGAGATTGGTAAATCAAAATGACATGGGACCAAAGACATTGGTTAGAGGACTCAAAGACCTTTCCAAAATGTCCAAGAACATGAGAAAAGCTTAAAAATTGAGCAAGTTATGCCTTGTGGAAGTTGGGAAATTTTTGGATATTTTGAAAAGTCAACATTGATTCAAATGACCTAAAATTGCTAATGGGCCCATTTTTCTTCCACAATTCATCATTCCAAGCATGTGCACGACCATTTGGCCCAAAGGGAAGTATTTTCTCATTTTTTATTTATTTATTTGAATTTTTATTCATATTAATTCATTTAAATCAATTAAATACATGGAAAATATTTAACTTAACCTAACCAATCTTTTTATACATGTTTTAGCCTCAAGATTTCGTGCATATGCAATTATGGAAAGATTTGGGTTGATTGGCTTGATTGAGAACAAAGAACACATGGAAAAAGATATGAAAAAAATCTTAGCAAATCAAATTTTCAAAAAACAATGAATGCATTGGATTTGTGCTACTTTTCTTGACCTAATTTGTTCACTACATATGCCTGATCATAACCCTAATGAGAATAGACACTAAGCTGCGCAAGAAAGCTCTTGACAAACTTGAAAAAATTGTCAAAAAAGTCAATTCTGAAAACATCATTCCAGGACGATTCAAGACCCAATTCTTGTTTCAATAGCTTCCTCAAGGTTCCCTGAACGTATTCCAATCAGAAGCAACCACTAAAACGCAAGGAATTGGTATACAGCATTCAAGATACCTCATGAAAAATTCATTATCGTGTTTCAATATTTACGCACATTCATAGCATTTTGATTGTAGATTCATGTTCCTTGTGAAATTCTGAAACTAACCAATATGATTAATTGCGTTTTTATGCTGTATACACGATTTCACCATGTTTGTGTTCTAGGGTTTGCAGGACCTCAAAATTGGGGGTTCTTATTTTAAGAAAAATTGGCCTTCCAGACCCATGCCATTCAAATCAGTGCACCTGGACGATCCCAAATATGCCCTCGCACCTAATTTATAAGTGTCCTAGGCCTAATCGTTATTTTCTCAAAACTGGCCTAGGAGAACATTTGCAAAACCGTGGCCATTGTTTTATATTTTCAGGAACATGAAGACGATGATGTCGTGGCCATCAATGATTGGACGGTTTGAAAATTCGCGCGCGTTGGTGGACTATGGTCATTACTTCTTTTATTATGTTTATTGGCCATTATATATTAAATGTAATTGGAATGGCTCAGTGGTAGGTACGCATGTTTGCAATGTCCATGACCTGGGTTCGAGCCCCAGGTCTTACATGTTTCATATTATTTTTCAGTAATAATTCCCATGCAGCGCCAGCATCAAGACGCACCATATGCCCTCAAAAATCTAGCATCCACGTGCCCCTGGAGATCCAATCAAAGGCTTAGATCTAAAGAACACGTTGTACCCTGGTCAACGCTTCAGCATGTTACCAGAAAAAGTCCAACAAGGCTATGCTCAATGGGCCTGAATTGCTAGAGACTCACCTCCTATCTGGGGACTACTACCCCCCCTGGTTTGCAATTCTCAACATTTTTTCTTATGTTTTATTTTCAATTCTTATTTTATTTTCTTTATTGTTTTGATTTAATTAATTATTTCTTCAAAACATAAAAAATACATAAAAATCAGAAAAGACAAAAAATATAGTAAATATTTTATTTTAATATTTTCATAAATAAATGCATGTAAATTATTTAGTTTTAAATTAGGTTGCAATTTTAATTCTTTTCATAATAAAATCTAAAAAATGTAGAACTAGGTTTAATTAATGTTTTATTCCTTTTCAAGTTTTTCTTTTTTCACAATAATATTATTTATTTTATTTATTTTCATAATTAAAATTGTATATAAAAATTAGGTTTAATTTAGGTTAAATTTTAATATCTTCTTAATAAATTAAAAATAACTAGAATTAGGGTTTGCGTCGTATTTTGATTAATTCTTTTTCTATTAAATCCTAAAACACTAAAAACACCAAAAACAATTTCTTTTCTTAAATTAATTAATTCACGTAATTTTAATATTTTGCAAAAGGGTCCAACGCCCTCGTTCGTAACTTCTTATTTCTTCGCATATTTATTTTATTTCGTTTGAATAATTATGTACCTCTGCCGAAGCCTTGTAATTACTTCTCGCACTTTTCAATTCTTTATTTACTTTGCTTATTTATTTTCTGTCAAATCGGGTCCTGGTTAATTTTGGCGATGTGGACCCGCGCCTTTGTAATAGTTTAGGAACTTTATATTTCTCGCAATTTTTAACTATTAATAATGACATGCAAGAATGAATGATAAAATAAAAACAAACGCATAGATCACTTTGACAAAAGACAAAAATAAATGAAAACGACACACAAATCACACACCACCCCTAGGGTACGCCTCACTGTTGCCTTGCCTCGAAAGGTGATCGTCGAGTAGAGGATGTCTTAGTAAGTCCTCATGATCCGGGAACCTGGCATGAGGGTAGCTTCTAAGGTGTCTTCCCATTGCTCTGGTGATCACCATGTCCCGAACCTCGAATTGACCCGAACACCTCCAACGGTGGTGCTACCTACCTCTCAATGGTGGGATGGCACTACTTTAAAAGACATTTACACAGACGAATTCCTTAGGGTAGGTAGGTTCTCGTAGATACTTGCTCTAATTTCAAAACAAATTCAAAAATACTTTTCACACCAACACATTTTCAAAAAGCTTTCGAAAGCATTTTTTCAAACACTCTTGAGGATTGATACAAGAGTCGACCTGAAACTTTTAAAGAAACTTTTTTAAAAACCCACATTGAAAAGCAAACAAACCATTTTGAAAACACAAATGAGCAAGTATCTAAGAGCCCATGGATAACCATGGATAGAAAGGGTGCTAACACCTTCCCTTTCTATAACCTACCTCCCGAACCGAGAGCGATCTCTTTAAGGAATTTTTCTGTGCTTTTGTCCTTTCCATTTGGAGAAAATAAAAGACGGTGGCGACTCTTGCTTCCGCGACATTTCGCGAACCAGCGTTAAACAGTCAGTTCCAGATCCACCGATCATACACGGCCACAATATTCATGCTGTTATGGAGGACACTCATGTTACTGGTGTTGTTGACCTGCTGACGCCGTTACTTGTGATTAAGGAAAATTTGTTAAGAGCCGGGATCTTTCCTGGTTGTGATAACGACTGTTATTTTTGTTTGAACATACGAGGTGATTGCCTAATGTTGAAGTCAGGTGTCCAACGCCTGATGGATACCCAAGAGATACTTTTCTAGAAAACCCCTGTTAATACCTTCAATCCTGTTACTCCTGATACTTTTGCTACTTCAACCAATGATATTGCAATCATAACCATTTCCGACAATCCTCCCAAGGCTGGCAAAAGGCCTGTCAGGATTACACCCAACTCTGAATGTGTACCATTAAAGATCACCATGCTGGGACCTGTCCCGTACCAATCCAGCAAATCGATACCATGGAACTATGAGGGAGAAACCTTCTACCATAGTATCAAACAAATCGAGACAGTCCAAGAGATTTCTGAAGAAGAAAACCCTGATGTAGGGAACATCACAGGTACAAGCAAGATAACCTGCAGTGGCCGGATCTTTTCTCCGGAGATTGCTCCCCCTCGAGCAGTTTTCAGACCCTTGAAAGCTTCTACATCTGTTGGACCATCTGTGCAAGGCCCAGTGATTGAAGAACCGGATACTCCTGTAGTAAGACCACCTGCTGAAACTACCGACAAGGGTAAGGGGATACTGGAAGTGCCTGTCAGGACGAAGGCTCGTGTTGTGGTTATCCCCGAAACCACTCAGAAAGCAATGGATGAAATCTTGAAAATAATCAAAAAAAAGTGACTACGACGTTGTGGAACAATTAGGGCAGACCCCTTCTAAAATTTCAATGTTGGCTCTTCTGCTCTATTCTGAGGCCTACGCTAAGGCCCTGATCAAATTCTTGAAGGCGGCACATGTTCCCCAAGAGACTTCGGCTGACCAGTTTCAGGAATGTGTGGCCAGTCTTACTGCTGATAATGGCCTTGGCTTTTTCGATGCTGACTTAACTCCCAAAGGAAGGAAACACAACGACGCGTTACATGTTTCAATTGAATGTCGGGGAACCACTCTCTCCCATGTCTTAGTTGATACTGGTTCTTCCTTGAACGTGCTGCCAAAGAAAGCCTTAGACCGTTTGGACTGCGAAGGACTGACTCTCAAGCCTAGTAACATCATTGTTAGGGCTTTTGATGGTTCCAAAATAATGGTTCATGGAGATGTTGATATTCCTATCAAAGTAGGCACGGAAGTTTTCAACTCCACCTTCTACGTGATGGACATCCGTCCGTCATATTCATGTTTGCTAGGAAGACCGTGGATCCATTATGCCAGGGCAGTTACCTCCTCTTTGCACCAGATGCTGAAATATCCTGTTAAGGGTAAGATTATAACGGTGCACGGCGAGGAAGAGTACATGATAAGCCACCTCAACTCCTTCTGTTATGTGGAGCTGGATGGCGAGTTCATCGAAACGCCTTTCCAGCATTTTGAGGAAGTTTCTCCCGAGGTAGCAGTTGCGAAGACAATGGTTGAGGTGCCTATCGTTCCCAAGCATGTATCTAGGATGGCATCTCTCAAGGACGCGGAGGCGGTGATCAAATAAGGGAAGAGTACAGCATGGGAGCAATTGCCTGATTTTCCCCATAAGACGGATAAATTTGGACTAGGGTTTACAGCTGCAGGACAAAAGGCTATGCGTCGTTCCAAGACTGGAGGGCCACCCATAAGGATCACTCATCACGGAATTAATGTTGTTGAGGATGAAGATGAAGAGAGCCATTTTGAAGATTGGATCTTTCCGACCGTCGAAGGGGGTTTGAGCAACTGGGAAGCAAAGGATTTTGTTCCAATCACCTTTATCAACCAGTAATTTTATCTTTGAACAATTTCCAATTTTTATGGTCTGTAATAACTAAAACAATTTGCACACTATTTTCACCTCATGCCTTGCCCGGGGCATGTAGGTCCATTTGTAAGGGTTTAATTTTCTTCATAATCATATGCCATGTTTTAATGAATCATTGGACGCTTTTCATCTATAAATTATTGTGTTCATTTTTCTTTCCTTTTGCATTTTTGTTTGTTTAAGGATGGTTATCCCTTACACACACCCACACTCACAAATGCAGGTACCCATCCATTCCGGATTCCATGGGCAACTGTTCTGTTTCAGCCTTCGATAACTCTGAGGATTTGGTCAATCACACTGAGTACGAAGTTGACAAAGATTGTGAAGTGCCGGGAGAGTTAGCCAGTCTTTTGCAACAAGAAGAGAGGGCTATTCTGCCTCATGAAGAGTTGCTAGAAACCATCAACTTGGGGACGGAAGAGGACAGGAAAGAAGTAAAAGTGGGTGCCAACCTAGAACCAAGTGTCAAGGAGTGCTTAGTGCAGTTGTTGAACGAATATGTTGAAATCTTCGCCCGGTCTTATGAAGACATGCCAGGGTTAGACACAGATATCGTGGTTCACCGTCTCCCTACAAGAGAAGACTGTCCACCGATCAAGCAAAAGGTTCGTCGAATGAGGCCTGACATGTCTGAGAAGATTAAGGCTGAAGTAATGAAGCAATTCAACGATGGCTTTCTGGATGTTACCTCCTATCCACAATGGGTTGCTAACATCGTGCCCGTACCTAAGAAGGACGGCAAAGTCAGAATGTGCATGGACTATCGGGATTTGAACAGGGCTAGCCCTAAAGATGATTTTCCGCTACCGCATATCGACATTTTGGTTGACAATACAGCTCAACACATGGTGTTTTCCTTCATGGATGGATTCTCGGGATACAACCAGATCAAAATGGCCCCCGAAGACATGGAGAAAACTACCTTTGTCACACAATGGGGTACCTTCTGCTACAAAGTGATGTCGCTCGGACTGAAGAACGCAGGGGCAACCTATCAACGCGCCATGGTAGCTTTATTTCATGATATGATACATCATGAGATCGAAGTTTACGTAGACGACATGATAGCTCGATCACAGACAGAAGAAGAACACCTTAATCATTTGCAAAAGTTGTTTGCCAGGTTGAAGGAGTATAAACTCAGACTGAACCCAAGCAAGTTCACTTTTGGAGTTAGGTCTGGTAAACTTTTGGGATTTATTGTCAACAACAAAGGCATTAAGGTTAATCCAGCTAAAGTGAAGGCTATACAAGAAATGCCTGCCCCCCGTACTGAAAAGGAGGTTAGAGGATTCTTGGGACGCTTGAACTATATTGCGAGGTTCATCTCTCACCTGACATCTACCTGTGAGCCAATTTTCAAACTGTTGAAGAAAGATCAGGTAGTTGAATGGAACAATGATTATCAAGTTGCTTTTGATAAGATCAAGGAGTACTTACTAGAACCTCCTATTCTGATGCCACCCGTCGAAGGAAGGCCATTAATCATGTATCTGAATGTTTTGGATAATTCAATGGGGTGTGTGCTGGGCCAACATGACGAGTCTGGCCGAAAAGAGCATGCCATTTATTACCTTAGCAAAAAGTTTACCGACTGTGAGACTCGCTACTCACTGCTCGAGAAAACTTGATGCGCTTTAGTATGGGTTGCTCGCCGGCTAAGGAAGTATATGTTGACTCACACCACTTTGCTGATTTCCAAAATGGATCCGATCAAGTATATCTTCGAGAAGCCTGCTTTATCTGGAAGAATCGCTAGATGGAAAATGATCTTGACTGAGTATGATATCCAGTATACTACCCAAAAAGCTATAAAGAGGAGTGTACTAGCTGACCATCTAGCTCATCAAGCCGTCAAAGATTACTAATCTATGAGATTCGACTTCCCTGACGAGGACATCATGAATTTGGACAACATCGAAGGTAACGGACCGTATGACGGACCTGAACAAGGATCCCGATGGACCCTGTACTTTGATGGTGCTTCAAATGCACTTGGCAACGGCATCGGTGCGGTACTCATTTCTCCGGAAGGTTGCCATACACCCTTCACTGCCCGACTTTGTTTCAGTTGTACCAACAACATGGCCGAATATGAAGCTTGCATCCTTGGTCTCAAGGCTGCTATAGACTTGGGAATAAAATCTTTGGTCGTATTTGGGGACTCGTCTTTGGTTATCAGTCAACTCAAAGGAGAGTGGGACACCAAACATCCTAATCTTATCCCATACAAAGAACATGTCCTGACATTGTTGCCTCATTTCGAGCAGATTACTTTCGAGCACTTCCCGCGAGAAGAAAATCAGCTGGCAGATGCTCTGGCTACAATGTCTTCCATGTTTAAACTCAACTGGGATAACGAGGCTCCCCAAATTACCATCGAGCGAATGGACGAACCCACGCACTGTCATGAGATTAATACCGAAGAAGTAGTGGAACAACCCTGGTTTCATGAGATCAAAAGGTATCTCCAGACTAGAGAATACCTTGAAGGAGCTTCCGTCAATGACAAAAAGTTCTTAAGGAGATTTGCTGCCAAGTTCTTCCTAAGCAATGACATCCTTTATAAGCGCAGCCATGATTGTGTTCTCCTTTGTTGTGTGGACAAAGATGAAGCAGAGTTGATCATGATTGAGATACACAGTGGCACATTTGGCACCCACTTGAGCGGACATACGATGGCTAAGAAGATTCTAAGGGCAGGCTACTACTGGTCTACCAAGGAAGCTGATTGTCATCAACATTCCCGTACTTGCCACAAGTTCTAAGTCTACGCTGACAAGGTACATATTCCTCCTGTTCCTATCAACATTCTGACAGCTCCTTGGCCATTTGCAATGTGGGGCATTGACATAATTGGAGAGATCAGGCCCACGGCATCCAATGGGCATCGCTTCATCTTGGTCGCTATCGCTTACTTCACCAAGTGGGTCGAAGCAGCTTCCTTTGCCTCCGTTACAAAGAATGTGGTTGCTCGCTTCATCAAGCAGAATCTCATATGCCGGTATGGTGTCCCCGACAGGATCATCACAGACAACGGTACGAATTTGAACAATACTATGATCACCGCTCTATGCGAACAGTTCAAGATTTATCATCACAATTCATCTCCCTACCGGCCGAAGATGAACGGTGTTGTTGAAGCCGCGAACAAAAATATCAAGAAGATCATTCAAAAGATGACAGTCACCTACAAGGACTGGCATGAGATGTTACCGTTTGCTCTACATATATATCGTACCACGACACGTACTTCAACAGGGGCAACCCCATTTTCTTTAGTATATGGCATGGAAGTTGTGCTACCCATGGAAGTTCAGATTCCTTCCTTAAGGATTATGAAGGACGCTGATTTGAGTGAAGACGATTGGATTCAGACCTGGTTTGATCAACTTAATTTGATCAACGAGAAGCGACTTACTGCTGTTTGTCATGGTCAGACGTATCAAAAACGCATGATCAAGGCTTTCAACAAGAAAGTCAGACGTCAGGTATATCAAGTCGGAGATCTTGTAATCAAACGGATCATCTTGCCGCAAAGTGATCCCAGTGGAAAGTGGACTCCTACTTACGAAGGACCATTTGTGATTAAGAGCATCTTTTCTGGTGGGGCAATGATTCTGACCACCATGGACGGCGACGATTTGTTGCACCCTGCGAATGCAGATATAGTCAAAAGATACTACGCATAAAACGACCCGACAAGTTGAAAACCCGAAAGGGTGACTTGGGCAAAAAAGGGCATCCCGGTGGATCGAAAACCCGAAAGGGCGGTTCAGGCAAAAATTAGGGATAAAACAAAAAAAAATTGTACACCTAGAAAGTTTAAAACCCGAAAGGGCGACTTGGGCAAAAAAGGGCTTCAAGGTGGATCGAAAACCCGAAAGGGCGGTCCAGGCAAAAGTTAGGGAATTAAAGCGTATGACTATGTCTCGTCGGGTCACTTTAAGAACAATCTCTTCACAAACAAGCTCCAAGCTTATGATCAATCCAGTCATCGACGGACGAAGCAGCGAATGGACAAAATATTCAGAGTTGTGAAGGCTATAGCAGAATGGGAACCCCATGGAATTGTTACACATTTTGTATAAAGTTTTCAATTTTTACGACAACATTCTCTTACTAGGATGTCTGTCTCCTTTGTACAAAAATAATCACAAAAGTTAATACAAAAATACTTCAAAGTGCAGAAATTTGCTTGCTTTTCTTTTCTTTTTTCACTTATGTTTTATTTGAAAACGTCCAATGTTTTGTTAAATAGGCATATACATTTGAATATAATCACTGCTTACAAATAAAACGAAATTGAAAAAGGATAATTACTGATAGGATGAAGGAGTAGGAAGAAATCTTTATGCCATTCTAGAAGAAATCCCATATGATACATCATTCAGATCCTCAACAAAGTTAATTTCCCCAGCGAAGTTAAGCTTCAAGATCCGCAACGGAGCCAGTACAGTCTAAAACTTGATTCCCCAGCTGAGTTAATTTTCAAAATTCCTATCAGAGTTAAGCTTCGAGATCCCAAGTGGAGCCCGAAAACCCTGAAAATCCTATCCCCAGCGGAGCCAGAATAGTGAACATTCTCCCCACAGAGTTATTTCCCAACAGATTGAAGATTCTCAGTCTCATTTCTCCAGCAAAAGTCTCCCAGGTTTTAACTTCCCAATAGAAATTTTCAGAGTTTTCCTTATTTACCTAAGCAGTCAGCAGTCAGCAAGGATTTCTCATCTTCAAAGACTTTTGGAATCCCCAGCTTTGGTCAAGGATTTACTTTCCCCGACAGCAATCAAAGATTTCATTATCTCCAGTTATCAAGGATTTATTTTCCTCAGCAAGACAGTTACTCAGCTTACATGCGCAACCATTACATTCATATATCATAAACGTTGATGAAACACAATTCATTGCATCATACATATCATGCAACATAACTTTGTGTTTCAGCTAACATTTTACTCTTTTCAGGATAAGATTAAAAGGCTATTGTTAACAATTATTCAGATACAGTATGGATACACCCCAGACGCGGCGGTCATTCTATTACTCATTCAGAACTTCAAGTCAAAATACAGTATGGATACTGTTGTACCCCAAAATTTTCCCTCCCATATTCTTCAAGAAATTGCCAAGTCAAGTTTCAAAATTCCCCAAGGGTTGCACAGTGTATGAGCCTCCTAAGCAGTCAAAATTAGGGTTTGTGTTCTGATCAAGAAAATGAAGTTCTCAAAGGTCCAATCAAGTCTCACATGCCTACAAATATGGTCAAGCATCCTCATATCAAGTTTCAAGGCATTCAGCTCAAAATTGCACAGTCAAAACCCTAATTGCACTACAGTCAACTATAGGGGCAAAATGGTCATTTGGCAGTCAAAAGTTCAAATTTTTGGTTAACATATCATTTTGAAGCCACAAACATCATTTGATCAATGCTTGATCATGATTCTCAAAATTTGGCTCAAAAATCATCAAAATGCAAAAGTTTCCTTATTTGGACAGCTGAAAAGGTCAACTGAAATTGACCAGGGCATAACTTTCACATGGATTATCAGAAAAATTCCATCCAAATCTCATTTTGAAGAGAAAGACATTTCCTACAACTCATCTTCATACTTCAAGTCCAAGAAATGCTCTCACAAAAAGTTATCAATTTCAACATTATAGGTCATTTTCAAAAGTCAACAAAAAGGGACTTTAAGTCAAAGGCTATAACTTGAGATTGGTAAATCAAAATGACATGGGACCAAAGACATTGGTTAGAGGACTCAAAGACCTTTCCAAAATGTCCAAGAACATGAGAAAATCTTAAAAATTGAGCAATTTATGCCTTGTGGAAGTTGGGAAATTTTTGGATATTTTGAAAAGTCAACATTACTTCAAATGGCCTAAAATTGCTAATGGGCCCATTTTTCTTCCACAAATCATCACCCATAGCATATGCACGACTACTTGGCCCAAAGGGAAGTCTTTATTCATTTTTTATTTATTTATTTGAGTTTTTATTTATAATAATTCATTTAAATCAAATTAAATATATGAAAAATGTCTAACCTAATTTTTTCAATCTTTTTGTGCACATTATATCATCAATAATTCGTGCATATCCAAACATGGAAAGATTTGGATTGATTGGCATGATTGAGAACAAAAAGCACATGGAAAAGATTGAAAAAAGATATTGAAAATCAAATTTTCAAAATCAATGAATGCAATGGATTTGTTCTACTTTTCTTGACCTAATGGACTCAGTACATAAGCCTAAACACAACCCTAATGTTCATACACACTAAGCTGCGCAGAAGAGCATAAATCAAACTTGGAATTTTGTCTAAAAAACTAAAATCTGAAAACACCTTTGCAAGGCGATTCAGGTCTCAAGACTTCTTCCATTAGCTTCCTCAAGGTCCACTGAACGATTCTCAATCAAGAATACTCATCAGAACCTCAAGAATTGGTAACACGAGTGCAGACTGTATCAAATAAAATTCATAATCGTGCATCATGATTTACGCATCTTTTGTAACTTTTATTCATTGCTTCATGTTCCTTATGAAATTCTGAAGCTAACCAATATATTTAATTGCGTTTTTATGTGCTACACGCGATTATGCCATGATTGATTTTTAGGGTTTGCAGGATGTGAGATTAGGGCTTTTGAAACAAAGGAAAATTAGAACCCCTGACCACCACCATTCAAACCAGCGCATTTGGACGAAGGCAATGGAACCCTCGCGCTCAATTTATGAGCGTCAGAGGGCTAGTCAATATTTTTCCAAAGCATACCTAAAACAACGCGTAAAAAACCGTGGCTTAATGTATTTGTGTTTCAGGAATTTGGAGAAGACGATATCGTGGCCAACGGTGATAGGTTGATTCAAATCTTCGCGCGCAAACCCACTAACATTCTTGCTTTTATTTATTATATTTGTTCGTTATTATATATTAAACGTGCAAGTGTTGGTTCAGTGGCAAACGCGTTGGTTGGAAAGGTACATGACCTGGGTTCGAGCCCCAGGTCTTCCATGTTTCCATATTATTTTTCAATAATAATTCCTATGCGCTTCAAGGCTGCAGACGCACCATACATCTCTTAATCAAGCCAGCCACGCGTACGTTGAGAGGGATCCAAGGGCACTGATTGAAAGAACACCATAGGCTTGAGTCAACGCCTCTGCACGTGTCCAGCAAAAGTCCAAACAGGCCAAAATAAATGGGCCAGATTTCTCAATTCATACCTCCACTTTGGGGGCTACCACCCCCCAGGTTTGCATATTTTTCACTTTTCCTTATTTTTTTTATTATTTATTTAACTCTGTTTCTTTTAATTATTATTAGTTTAAATTAATTACTTATTTTCATAAATATAAAAAATGCACAAAAATCAGAAAAGATTAAAAATACAATAAATAATTTTAGTATTTTCTTAAATAAATTTGCATGTAATTGAATGTAGTTTTAAATTAGGTTTGCAACTTTAATTATTTTAATAAAAAATATTAAAAAAAACATAGAATTAGGTTTAATTAATGTTTTTGTTCCTTCTTAATTTTTCCTTTTTATAATAATATTATTTATTTTATTTATTTTCATAATTAAATTTGCATGTAAAAATTAGGTTTAATTTAGGTTTAATTCTAATGTTTTCTTAATAAATTAAAATAAAATAGAATTAGGGTTAGTAGTTAATTTTAATTAATTCTTTCTTTTTTTATATTAAATCATAAAATATTAAAAAACACCAAAAAACAAATTTCTTGCTTTCTTTTTAATTAATTAATTTATCGTTAATTCAATTTTTGCAAAAGGGTCCAACGCCCTCGTTCCTAATTTTTGTTCTAATTCGCATATTTATTTTATCTCGCTTAAATATTTATGTATCTCTCCCGAAGCCTTGTAAATTACTTCTCGCACTTTTAATTCCTTTATTTATTTTCTGTCAAATCGGGTCCTGGTTAATTTTGGCGATGTGGACCCGCGCCGTTTGTAATAGCTTAGAATTTACTTTCCTTGCAACTTTTTAACTGTTAATCAAATGACATGAAAGAATGTATGGACAAAGTAAAATCAAGCGTAGAACACCAATAACATGACAAGATAAATATCTGAAAACGACACACGAATCGCACACACCACCCCTAGGGTACGCCTCACTGTTGCCTTGCCTCGAAAGGTGATCGTCGAGTAGAGGATGTCTTAGTAAGTCCTCATGATCCGGGAACCTGGCATGAGGGTAGCTTCTAAGGTGTCTTCCCATTGCTCTGGTGATCACCATGTCCCGAACCTCGAATTGACCCAAACACCTCCAACGGTGGTGCTACCTACCTCTTAATGGTGGGATGGCACTACTTTAAAGGACATTTACACAGACGAATTCCTTAGGGTAGGTAGACAACTCTAGATACTTGCTCTAATTTCAAAACAAATCAAAAATACTTTTCACACCAACACATTTTCAAAATCTTTCGAAAGCATTTTTTCAAACACTCTTGAGGACCGATACAAGAGTCGAACTGGAATTTTCAAAGAAAATTTTTAAAAACCCACAGTTGAAAAGAAAACAAACCATTTTTGAAAACACAAATGAGCAAGTATCTAAGAGCCCATGGATAACCATGGATAGAAAGGGTGCTAACACCTTCCCTTTCTATAATCTACCTCCCGAACCGAGAGCAATCTCTATAAGGAATTTTTCTGTGCTTTTGTCCTTTCCATTTGGAGAAAATAAAAGACGGTGGCGACTCTTGCTTCCGCGACATTTCGCGAACCAGCGTTAAACAGTCAGTTCCAGATCCACCGATCACAGATACACCCCAGACGCGGCGGTCATTCTACTACTCATCCAGACTTCAGCAATCAAATACAGACTAGATACGCTCCAGACACGGTTGCCATTCTATCTCTCGTTCAGATTCAACTATCAACTACAAGTTTAGATACGCTCCAAACACGGATGCCGTTCTGGCCTTTACACCAGCAGTTTGATCCCCCCAGTGCAGTCGCCACAGAGATCTTTCTGTCACTTATTCAGATCCCAGTTACAGTACGGATACACCCCAGACACAGCGGTCATTCTATTACTCATACAGATCTCAACTTCAGATACAGTCCAGATACGCTCCATACATGGTTTCCATTCTGTCACCCATTCATAGTTTATCCCCAGCACACAGTTGCTTCATACGCAAATGTTTCTCTGTTACCTAGATACAATACAGATACACTCCAGACACGACAGTCATTCTGATATTCATTCAAAATTCAAATACAGTTACAGCTCAGATACGCACCATACACGGACGCCATTCTTTTGCTCATACAAACTCAGTCTCCAGATGCAGTTCAATGGCATTCCAGACACGGATACCGTTTTGATGCTCATTCTTCTAACCTACAGCATTGCAGTTCAACAAAGATTCTTGGATGGCATCTTTAATCCCATCTCCATCAAGATTCTACCATCTCCAAATGGCATTTTTAAGCCCATTCCCGCATCTATGTTTTGACGAGTGCAAATTTACGGGCACTCTAGTGTCCAATCCTCTTTTACCCTCGAGTCGCGAAAGGCAAACTTGCCAATCTAACTCTTCAGGTTCAAGAAGATTGAACAGGGGAAACTGTTGTACCCCAAAATTTTCCCTCCCATTTCATCAACATTTCTCATCACAAGACTCTTGGAACTCAAGATCAAGCTAGGATTTGCTCTGCTCAAGACACCTCCTTGCACTGTTGACCTAAATTAGGGTTTGAGTTTGCACAGGGATGTTTTGACCTACAATGCCCAAAGTGACTTTCATACTTCATGTTGGACTCACAAGTTTGTCCATACCAAGTGTCAAGCCTTGATTCAAATTTTTGCCCAATCAATTGGACAGTTGACCTAGAAATCAGCTGTATTGGGGAAAAAGTCAACTGTGGCCAATTGACAGTCAAACCTCATGAATTTTGACCCACATCAACATTATGAACTCATATGAACCATTTCATCAAGTTTGGATCACAATTCCACAAGAAATTTGACCAAATCACCAAAAGGGCAAAATGGTCATTTTTAGGGTTTTGACTACACAAAGGCAATTTTTGACTGTTTGACCTAGCCAATGGCAAATCAAGCTCACACATGGACTCAAGGACTCGATGACATTGTCTTTACCCATTCAACAAGTTCAAAAGATCTCAAATGCATAGGATTGACAGATGAATTTTTCAGTCAACTGATCAAAATTTGATTGTACACTGAAAAGTCAAACTTTGACTTTTTGGTCAAAATCAAGTGCCAAGAGTTATTTTTCATCAAGACATGTCAAATTATGAAACTTGTTCATCAAGAAACCCAAAAATGCAAATTAGGGTTTAAAATGGAAAAATTTCATAACTTAGAAATTTTCTAAGTTATGAAATTTTCTTATTTTTTCCTAACTTTGTCCCATTTTTTCACCAAGATGAAAATGGATTAAAACAAAACTTGAAACATGAAAGTTGTAGTCCATCACAAAGTCTACAACTTTTATTCACAAAGTTTTCTCAAAATAGGCTTGTATCTCAAGTTATGATTTTTGGAACAAGGGTACCTAAAACTTTTAACTTAGAGAAAATTTGCCCTAATCTAGGCAGAATTTTGACCCATCTTCTTGGCCACTTTTCACATAGTTCCACTTGGAGTTTCAAGTTGAATTTCAAAGATGGATTATAGTACATGTTCCAAGCTTTCCAAATTGTCCAAGAACTCCTCAAACACCCTTGTGGTTAGAGAGAATCGAATGCTTGAAGTTGGCAAAAACTCACTTTTGTCCATGGCCAATACATGTTCATACCAATTTGCAAATATGATCTAGCTAGCTTGGTTCACAATTACAGGCCTCAAAACCAGTTTTTACTCCATAATTTAATGCATATCCATTGAGTTAAGGTATTGTCTTGGTCATTAGGGCATTGTACACAAGATTAAGCCCTAAATGGTAAAAGATATATTGCCATTTTTGCAAAAGGTAACTTTATGTCAAAACACTAAGCCTTGAGCCTTGAACAAAATCTGATACTGCAAACCAAATCCATGAATTAGAGGGGACAAGAGTTTTGTGTGCATGGTGATAGGAGGGCCTATACAAAGCTATAACATCACTTCCACTCTTTTGCTTCAAGTAGAAGAAACTTGCAAAACAGAAGCAATCTCTCACATCTGTTAAAACCAACTTACACAAACTTTGAAAATAGGTTTCATACCTCCCAACAAGCCAGAAACACGACCCCTTTGCCTCTCAAACTCCCTTGTACACAGAATCACTGTTTTTCTGCAAAACAGGTGTTTACAGTGATTTCTAGTAAACAACCGCTAGTCTTCCAATTTACTAATTTATTATTGGTTACTTGCAGGATCAACTAGATTGATCCTAGAACACATGTGTCATAATTTAGTTTTATGTTCATATCCATTATATTGATAGATTTATAATGTATGTTAAATACAAACGAAATGAATGTAGACAAGAAAGGCTTCGAATTAAAGTTGGGCTTGAATGTAAAGATAAGTGTTTGACTAAAAAGATAAAGCAAATTGAAGCATAGAGTAAATTGAAATATAAAGTAAATCGAAGTGTTTAAGGACATAAATGCTGTAAATGTTTCTGGCGAAATGACTGTGTTTAAAGACAAGTAAAACAAAGGAAATGCAAAGAAATCGAAGTATTCAAGGACAAGGAAATAACTGTAATGCAGGGAAATGTAAGTGTTTAAAGGACAACGAAATAAAGGAAATGCAAATAAAGGAAATGCAAGGAAATGCTGTAAATGTTTAAAGAGTAAAGCAATCGAAGTGTTTAAAAGACAAGGAAATGTAAAGAAATGCAAGGAAATGTAAAGGTGATCGAAGGATCTAAAGACAAAGAAATATTGTAAGGTTGAATTAAATATGATAGAATTTGTATTGAAACTGTAAAAAAGTGATGATGTTTAACACGTACATTGTATCTTCTGACTCGCTTTCCTTAATTCACGGAAGTATGGAGTATATTGAGATATTTTAGTACATAAATTTGAACATTCACCTTTTAAATCTAACATAAGAACACCTATTTATAGTGTTTCGACCCTAACGGTCCTACTCTAACATCACGCCACGTTCGAAGCATGCAGGCCTCATACGCTTGCTGACTTCCACGCGTCACCTAGAATGGCGCTCTTTATTTAAAATTCATAATCTGTACCAATTGAAGCATGTACCAATCGAAGGATTTATGCATTCGAAATAACCCAATTACTTGGACCGTTTCCAACTTCTGGCACCCTTGCATAAAGGAACTCTTTTATAACTCGAACATCAGAAAAGTCCAAATCGAAATCTGCAAGTCCAAATCGAAATCTGCTAGAACTTGAATAATCCTTCAACACAAAGACTCCATATCTTCCACCAATATTCAAATATTGATATTAATCTCCTTAGGTACTTCATTTGAAATATTATTTTTATAATGGTCTCTTCCTTATTCGAAATATCCAGCTAACAAATTGCCCCTCAAGAACATGTATTTCGAAAGAAATACTTGTTATTTGACTCATCCAGGCTGTTTCGAGAGTATCAAAAACTCATGCATTATCCTGCAGTGATTCTAACTTCTTGCAAGCATGGTTTATACC
This sequence comes from Vicia faba, assembly GCA_948472305.1. Classification (NCBI taxonomy): domain Eukaryota; kingdom Viridiplantae; phylum Streptophyta; class Magnoliopsida; order Fabales; family Fabaceae; genus Vicia; species Vicia faba. The sequence continues at coordinate 8,102,111 of OX451738.1, read as the reverse complement.
TTTTTAAGTATTTCCCATTTACCCTCAAAATTCTTCTATCTTCTGTTAATTCTTCTATCTCGTAAGCATTCTTCGAAAATGTTTTCAATACTCGAAAGGGACCCTCCCAATGGGCTGACCATTTACCTAATAATCTGTTATTTTTATCCATAGGTAATATAACCTTCCATACCAAGTCATTGGTTGAGAACAACTTACTTTTAACTCTTTTGTTGTAGGCTCTGGCTACTCTTTCTTTTTGTCTTCTCATAACTTCTAAAGCATGTAGCCTATCTTCATCCACGTCCATTAATTCATTCATCATCATTTCCCAATATTGATCAGTGGGTATTTCATTTTGTCTTTGGATTCTTACTGATTGTAAGTGTATTTCGACTGGCAACACTGCATCATGTCCAAAGGTAAGTCGAAATGGTGTAGTATTTGTTGCTTCTTTAGGAGATGTTCGACATGCCCACAAAGCTTGGTCCAAAGTTTTGTGCCAATTTCTTGGCTTTCGTCCTACATGTTTCTTTATCAAACCTATAATGACTTTATTGGCTGCTTCTTCTTGTCCATTAGCTTGAGCGTAGTAAGGAATTGACGTGAGTAATTTAAATCCCATTTCTTTTGCAAACTCTTGCATTTTCTCCCTGTGAAAACTGAACCTTGATTTGTTGTAATACTTTCTGGTATTCCAAATCTGTAAATTATTTACCTTTGGATAAATTCCATAATGACCTCTTGATCAACGTTCATTAGAGGAATTGCTTCGACCCATTTTGTAAAATAGTCTATACCCACAAGGATATATTTCTGTCCTTTGGATGATGCTGGTCGAATTTCACCAATTAGATCTAATGCCCATCCTCTAAAGGGCCAAGGCTTAACAATCGAATGTAACTCACTTGCAGGAGCATGTTGAATACCTGCATGAACTTGGCATTGTTCGCAACCTTTAGCAAATTCTATGCAGTCTTTGAGCATAGTGGGCCAATACATTCCATATCGAAACAGCAACCATTTCATTTTGTGACCTACTTGATGTGCCCCACATGCCCCACTGTGTACACTGGATAATGCTAAATATGCTTCATTTTCTCCTAAACACTTGAGCAATATACCTTCTGGGGTTTTCTTAAAAAGTTCATTTCCTATTAGGACATAAGACAATGCCCTATATTTGGTCTTTTTCTCTGTACTTACTGAAGGTTCTTTCAGATAATTTACTATGGGACTTCTCCAATCTGTATCTGTCAAAGTATCAATATTCAGAACTTCGAATTCTTTCTGATCTGCATAACCCAGTTTCGAATTTTCCAAGTCTAATGGTGATAATTTGGTAGCCAATATTCTGCCTCTTGTTTCTATGAGATATTGGAGTTTTTCTCTAGATATCTTATATCCTGAAGCTATTTGAGACAAGTCATTTGCCTTCTGATTATCAATTCTGGGAATATGTTTTATATCCATATATTCGAATTTCTTGAGTAATCTGTTAGCAATAACGAAGTACATGATCAAATTTTCTTTGATACATTTGTATTCTTTGGTTATCTGTTTGATGACCAGCTCTGAGTCTCCCTTAATTTCAACTCTAGTTGCCCCTAGTTCTAGCAAAGCTTCAAGTCCAACAATTAATGCTTCATACTCAGCTTCGTTGTTCGAACAAGGAGGACCTCCTAACTTGTACTTGAATTTCGTTGGAATTCCCTCAGGAGAAATTATAAGGACTCCAACACCACTTCCATGTTTATGTGTTGACCCATCAAAGGATAATTTCCAAGGCTGGATCTCAACATAATCCAACGCGAAGTCTTCATTCACAAAGTGATCCACTATGAAATCTGACACTACTTGTCCTTTCATAGCTTTTAAAGGCTTGAAGGTCAAATTGTACTCAGTGAGTGCTAAGGCCCATTTGCCAATCCTGTTGTGCATGATTGGTTTCGAAAGCATATGTTTAATAACATCAAAGTGAGATGAAACATAAACATCAACAGGCTTAATATAATATTTAAGTTTTGTACGAGAGAAATACAAACAAAGGCATAGTTTTTCAATGCTACTATATTTAGCCTCTGCTTTGTTCAGGACCCTACTAAGATAATAGATGGCTCTTTCGACGCCATCATCATTTTCTTGGGCCAACATACTACCTATAGTTACATTGGAGGCAGAGATGTACAACCTCATTGGTCTATCTTTCGAAGGGGGTGCAAGTATAGGAGGATGCATCAAATAAGCTTTGATTTTCTCGAATGCCTCCTAATGCTGCACAGTCCATTCAAAATTCCCTTGGTTGAGACGGAGCAGTGGAGAGAAAGCTTGAGTTCGCCCACTCAAATTAGATATGAATCTCCTTAAAAAGTTAATTTTACCCAATAGAGATTGCAACTCTTTCTTGGTTGAAGGAGGCTTCGTCTCCATAATAGCCTTTGTCTTGTTCAAGTTAATTTCGATCCCCTTCTTGTAGACCACAAAGCCTAGGAAATCCCCAGCCTGAACAAAGAAAGCACATTTAAGAGGATTCATTTTTAAGCCATGTTTTCTCATTCTTTCGAATGACTGGCAAAGGTGAGCCAAATGATCCTCATCAGAAACAGATTTGACCACTATGTTATCTATATAAATCTGCATAAATGACTCAATGAAATCATGAAAAATAGTTTTCATTGCCCTCTGATAAGTTGCCCCGGCATTTTTTAGTCCAAAGGGCATAACTACCCATTCATAAGTGCCTAAGGCGCCTGGACATCTGAATGCAGTTTTGGGAACATCATCCTCAGCAATAAAAATCTGATTATACCCAGAGTATCCATCTAACATACTCAGGTATTCGAAACTCGCAGCAGAATCAATTAGCATCTCTGCTATAGGCATGGAATATTCATCTTTTGGGGTGGCAGTGTTTAGATCCCTAAAATCTATGCAAATTCGTAAAGAGCCATTTTTCTTAATAACAGGTACAATGTTAGCAAGCCATTCTACATACCTTGTGGTCCTGATAAATTTGCATCGAAGGAGTCGTTCCACCTCTACCTTTATTTTTGAGAGAATCTCTGGAGCGAAACGCCTAGGCATCTGCTTGATGAGCTTCTTGCCATCCTTGATTGGAAGCCTATGTTCTACCAGTTCCCTCTTTAAACCAGGCATTTCATCATAGTCCCAGGCGAAGCAATCTCTATTTCGTTTGAGCATTTCGACCACTTTGCCTTTTAAGATGGGACTGAGCTTCGCACTAATGTATGTAATCCTCTTTTCGACACCATCTCCAATATCAACTTCCTCCAAAGGATCTTGGGCCAGCATCTTAGCGTTTAATGACTCTGGATCCTTTTCTAACCCCAAGGGCTCTTGATAATAAATGGCATCTAGTCTTTGATCCATTAGTTCAGAATTTTGTCCATCACATGGTGAGGATGAATGGTTTCCTTCAGGATTCACTATTTCTTTTTTGTCTATGGCTTCGACAGCCATGTTTTGCATTTTGGCTTCGAGAGCCGTTCTTCGTTTGTTCTCAGCCAAATAGGCCAAAATATTTTGGTAGTAATTCGATTCAGTCATAATAACCTTCGTTTGCCCAGCCAGTTGGCCATATCTTCGAAGTCTCTCCATCTTTCTCAGTCACCTGTCCATCCCACATGATTTCCCTATCCCATTGGAATCCATTGGGACGCAAGGTTAGGGAATAATAAGCATTTTCATTAGGCTCGAAATATTCCTCAGGTGGGTGACATGGCCCTATGTTGGCCATGTTTCTGTCGAAATTCCTTTTGTCCACATTGTTGATTTCTGCCATATAGTAGCTTTGGTCTGCTTCTATATTTTCAACAATCCCATCATCTCTCCACAACACCAGTCTTTGATGCATTGAAGAAGGTACAGCTCCAACTCCATGGATCCACTCCATGCCAAGCAACAGATTATAATTTGCTTTTGCAGCAATGACCATAAACATTGTTGGCCTTGTGAGGGAACCAACTGTCAGGTTAACTTGTATTACTCCCAAAGTTTGGCCAACCTTCCCTTCATAATTCGACAGCACCATGTTGTGGGGTCTGACATCTGAATCTTGCATCCATATTCGCTTCAGCATGAATTGGGGCATCAGATTGACAGCAGCTCCACCATCTACCAGAACCTTGTTCACACCATATTGTTCTACCTTTGCCCTGATGAATAAAGGCTTGATATGGTTTTTCATTCCTTCGTCTGGCTTTTCGAAGAAGGCATTCTGCTCTTCGACTGCTCCATTGTTCATCACATAATAGCATATTGGCCTATGTCTGGCCATTTTGTCCTCATCAGTCCCCTCATCAGCACAAACCTCGGTTTCCTGATTATACTCACAAGGCAATACTGAAACTACAATGCAATTTGCATTGAAGAAGGATTCCCCCTCAGATTCGAAGGCATCAGTCATCAAGTCCTCTTCGTTCGCAGCTTCCTTCTGAATCCTATTTTCTTTAGTGTCCTTCTGTGGAGAAAAAAGTCTCCTGGATACTAGGGGTTTGCCCCCAATCTGGTTCAGTGATGTTTGCTTATTCGTACTAGATTCTCCTACTCCCATAGGTTTCGAATCCCTTGCAGCTTTTTGGTTTCGCTGGTGTCTGCGCCATTGAGAGCGAGACATTGGGTTTCTGCCCTTATAATTCTCCAATCTTATTTCTTCTCTCCTATTCGAATTGAATTGCCTCCTGTACGCCATTGCAGTCCTGCCTCCTCGATCGAAGCTGCGCCACTTCCCTTTTCCCTTATCAGCATTCACTTGCAGCCATCTATCAGTGGGGATTTCTGCAGGTAGTTTAAAGGAAACTCTCTTTTCTCCCCTGGGATAAGGGCTATCTGGCCTCCTTGGCATACTTCTGGCTGTACTAACAAGATTCGAAGGCATTTCGCCTTGGTGCCCCCAGCCTGATGAAAATGGAATTCTTTCGAATGCTTCAGCCATTTCCTTATCATACATTGCTGCACATCTGGGACATATCAAGCATTCTGTTCCAATCTTGTGGCAACGAACCTAGAATTCGAGCAGGCTTTCATCAGCCTTTGGATAGACTTTGTATAATTGGTTGTCTTGTCTCCAATTGACTCCTGCTCGCTCACGCTGGGCCCTTTCGAATTCAGCAGCAATTTTGGGGTTGCAGATGATACTGCACCTTGGGCATAGCAACTTCTCCTGATTTTTCTTATGACAGTGGAATAGGTATTCACGCAAACTTGCGTCTTTCCTGGGTAAGTTTTCTCTTCTCTGTTCTCTTTCCCTTTCTAAACAGCATTCCACTTCTTCCATTTCAGCATTAGGCTGTTCAAAATCTACCATATTCACTCCCAGCATTTGGTGATCAAAAATCTTAACTTCTTCGAATTTCATCCTAAGACCTTCAGTGGCCTCAGCCAATTTTCTATCCCTTAATATCTTTGCTTTGAGCACCTTTGGGAGACCATCAGTGGCTTCTGTTTCGTTTTTGATCAATGGGAGGCCATCAGTAGCCTCTTTTTAGTTTTCGATTAGGATGAAGTCTCCATCCTCTTCGAATTCCTCCTTCGACTCAACTATCCCCTTAGCAATTTCCACCATATTAATGTCTAGTGGTTCAGCATAGTTAGTCTCCGCCATCAGCAACGGATCAGTGTCAACTTTCATTGGGTTCTTTCCCTTGTCTGAGAACTTCAGCCTGCCGTCCTTGATTGCATTCTGTATCAAATCCCTGAAAAGAAAACACTATGAGGTTTTATGGCCTAAAAAATTGTGATATTTACAAAAGCCTCTCTTTTTCCTTTGTTCCAACGGAGGAATCTTAAGGTTAGGAGGAACTATTAACTGGCCATCTTTAACAAGTAGATCAAATATCTCATCACATTTAGTTATATCAAAAGTGTAGATTTTCTTGGGGAATTTATCATTCCTTTCACTTTCGACAGAATCCTTTCCATTGGAAGGAAGTAGAACTTTGCAAGCATAAGGGGGTGCTTCTTTTAGTTCTGCAAGATCTATTTCGAACTGATTGAAATCATAAGGGTCTTGAGAATCATCTATGTTTTCTTCTTCAGCCTCTATGTAGGCTATTCTCTCCTTCTTATGATTTTTACTAGCCCTGGCTTTTTCAGCTTTTAGTCTTTCGACCTGACGCACTCTGTCTGCCAGTTGGGCCATATCTCTAAGGTATTGTGTATCCAATTTCTTTCGAATGGAATAATCTAGGCCCCCAGCAGCCATTTTGACCAATTCATGTTCAGGGACCACTGTGAAGCATCTGGATTTTAATAAACGGAATCTATTCAAATATTCATCTATGGGTTCTGTGAATTTTCGCTTAATGCTTGCTAGTTCCTTGAGACTGATTTTAGACTGCCCCATGTAAAATTGTTCATGGAAAAGCCTTTCTAAATAAGGCCATGTGTCCACAGATCCAGGGGGCAAGGTGGTGAACCAGGTAAAAGCGTTCTTTGTCAAAGAACTTGGGAAGTATTTTATCCTAAGATTTTCATCATTTGCTATACCTCCTGCTTCTGTTAAATATCTTGTTATATGTTCCACTGTTGATTCACTTGTATCTCCAGCAAATTTCGTGAATTTAGGAATTTTAACGCCCCTGGGTAATTTTGTTTGCAAAATATAATCCACAATAGGAGATGTGTAATTTGGCCTCCTAAATCCTGAATTTAAACCATTCTGGGCCATTATTCCTTCAATCATGGTGGTGAGGTTATTTTCTGCCACTAAATTGTCATTCCTAATTCGATGAACAATTTCGTCTGCATTTTGGTCCCTATTCACCATCAGTATATGTCTAGGCTGTTCATTCTGAACTTCCTGAATTTCCTGGTCTCTTAATCTTACCCCTATATTTCTTTCTTCGACCACTTGTACAGGGGGTCGAATTTGTTCAATTATTGGTTCTTCATTTCGAATCAGCACTGGGTTTTGCCTACGCCTTGCAGGCGCATTAGGGGCACCAAAGAAATCTGCTATTCTGTCCATCTGGGCTTCATTTTCTTGGTTTGTTCTATTTATATTCTGGATTAGGGGATTGAAAATAGCATTCATTTTGCGGGCTAAGATTCCCACCATGTCATGATTGCTATCATCCATCTGTTGTCTAAGGGATGCTTGACTATTATTTGTAAGAGTAGGCATTTGGGCAAAATTTCCTATATTCTGGAGATTTGTACCCAAATGGTTCATTCCTGAACCAGATCCTTGGAGTGGGGATGAAGTTGATACATTATGTAACCCTGCCATAAAGGAAGTTGGCATCCCATACTGAGGATTTCTGGGTCTCAAAGGTTCGAAACCTGGAGGCCTAGGAGGGTTCGAATACTGTTGATTCCCTATGTGTGGCACAGTTTGCACTGAAGACACGTTTGATGGCGCGTCTAATGTACTTACTGGGATTGTATTCGAACTGCCAACAAGAATGGCATTGGAGGCATCAATCAAACTGGAAGCGATTGTTGCAGCCCCCTGTTGAGGATTTTGTACCCCATCTTGGTTGGTTGTTGTGATCGGTGGATCTAGAACTGACTGTTTAAAGCTGGTTCGCGAAATGTCGCGGAAGCAAGAGTCGCCACCGTCTTTTATTTTCTCCAATTGGAAAGGACAAAAGCACAGAAAAATTCCTTAAAGAGATTGCTCTCGGTTCGGGAGGTAGATTATAGAAAGGGAAGGTGTTAGCACCCTTTCTATCCATGGTTATCCATGGGCTCTTAGATACTTGCTCATTTGTGTTTTCAAAAATGGTTTGTTTGCTTTTCAACTGTGGGTTTTAAAAAGTTTCTTTGAAAATTCCAGTTCGACTCTTGTATCGGTCCTCAAGAGTGTTTGAAAAATTGCTTTCGAAAGCTTTTTGAAAAGTGTCGGTGTGAAAAGTATTTTTTGATTTGTTTTGAAATTAGAGAAAGTATCTATGAGTTCTCTACCTACCCTAAGGAATTCGTCTGTGTAAATGTCCTCAAAGTAGTGCCATCCCACCATTGAGAGGTAGGTAGCACCACCGTTGGAGGTGTTCGGGTCAATTCGAGTTTTGGGACATTGTGGTCACCGAGCAAAGGTAAGACACCTTAGAAGCTACCCTTATGCCATTGATCTTTTATTCCGAGGCAACTATTCCGAGGCAACTTGTTTTGAGGAAACCAGATCAATGGGACATAAGGACTCACTAAGACGTCCTATAGTCGACGGCCACGTTTCGAGGGACAAAGCAACAGTGTGATCACCGGAGTAATAGGAAGATACCTTAGAAGCTACCCTCATGCCAGGTTCCCGGATCATGAGGACTTACTAAAACATCCTCTACTCGACGATCACCTTTCGAGGCAAGGCAACAGTGAGGCGTACCCTAGGGGTGGTGTGTGATTTGTGTGTCGTTTTCATTTGTATTTATCTTGTCATGTTATGAGTGATCTAGCGTTTGTTTTTATTTTTGTCCATTCATTCTTGCATGCCTTGATTAACAGTTAAAAAGTGCGAGAAAAGTAAAGTTCTAAAGCTATTACAAAAGGCGCGGGTCCACATCGCCAAAGTTTCCAGAACCCGATTTGACAGAAAAATAAAGAATTAAAAGTGCGACAAATAAAAGATGTTACATGGCCTTGGGAGAGATACATAAATATTAAACGGAAAAGAAATAAACATGCGAATTAAATAAAGATTAAAAACGAGGGCGTTGGACCCTTTTTGCAAAATTAAATTAAAGGATTAAATTAATTAAAATTAAAAGGAAAAGAAATTTGTTTTTTTGGTATTTTTGTATTTTTGGATTTTAATGCAATTAAACCTAGTTCTACAATTTTTTTATTTTATTATGAAGACATATTAAAGTTTAACCTAAAATTAACCCTAATTATTTTACATGCAATTTAATTACAAAAATAAGTAATAGTAAATACTTAATTATTATGAAAGAAAATACAAAGGGATAAAAAATTAATTAAACCCTAATTCTACCAATTTTAGGTTTTTATTATGAAAATATATTAAAGTTTAAACCTAATTAAATAACTAAAATTAATTAATGCACTTTATTTACAAAAATACTAAAATAAAATATTTATTATTTTTTCTCTTTTCTGATTTTTTTTATTGTTTTGCGTTTTTATGAAAAATAATTAAATTAACAGAATTAATTAAGAATAATAATTGAAAGTAAAAAAGAACAAAAAAAGAAAAATATTGCAAACCTCAGGGGGGTGTTGTCCCCAGTAGGAGGTTTTTCTCTAGCAATTTGGGCCCATCAACCTTGGCCTCTTTGACCTTTTCCACTAGTATGTCCAGGCGTTGACTGACGTTCATCCTAGTCCTGCAATCGTGACCCTTTGATTGGCCCTGGCATACGCGTGGACGAATTGATTTTGAGGACATATGGTGCTCCTTGACACTGAAATTGCACATGAATATTAAATGAAGAAAAATATGAAAGGGGGTGAGGACCTGGGGTTCGAACCCAGGTCCTGAACATTACCAACCAACGCGCCTGCCACTCATGCTGCCTTGTTTATCTGTAAATAATATAACAAATAAATATAATAAAACAAAACAAGGGTTAGTGATACTTTTCGCGCGAACTTTTAAACAAGCCAACCATCGCCTTCCACATAACCATCTTCTTCGTTGGTGATTTATTTTCTGAAACATAAAAGAAACAGGCAACGGTTTTTGAACCATTCCCTTAGGCATGCTTCTGGAAAATAACGAATAGCCCCTGGGGCATCATAAATTAGGCGTGATGGTCTCATTCTCTTCGTCCAAGCGCACTGAATTGGATGGTCGAGGTCTTACATGCCAATTGTTCCTTAAACGAAAACCCCTAATTTGAAAACTTAAGAACCCTAAAAAGCAACAATGGTGAAATCGTGTACAATGCTCAAAAACATAATTAATTTACATGGTTAGCATTAGAGTCTTATAATGAACACAAATCAAGCATCAAAAATTATTAAAAGTGCATGAATCGAGATGCAAGAGTTTCAAATATTTTATGTACAAGGTGAGGTCGTGTTACCAATTTAGGGCGTTAGAATGATTGGTTTCGATTGGAAAACTCTCCTTGAAGCCTCAGGAAGCTAATGAGATAAAAATCTTGCCTTGAATCGTCCTAAAACTAGGTTTTCAGATTTTGAGTTTTCTTGAAAAATCCCAAGTTTTCATATGCTTTTTCTGCGCAGCTTTTTGGTTAGTGAGCATTAGGTCTTGATCCAGCTTATGTATGGAGTGAATTAGGTCAAAGAAAACAATCAAAAAACCTTGGCATTCATGTCTTGCAAGATTTGATTTCCAAAAATCTTTTCAAATATTTTTCATGCCTATTTGGTACAAATCATGGCCAATTGTCTTCAATTCTTTCCAAATCCAGCTATGCACGAAATATTGAGTATACATTATGCATAAAAAGATTTAAAACCTAGGTTTAGTATTTTTCATGTATTTATTTTAATTTAAATGAATTATTAATAATAAAAATCCAAATAAAATAAAAAATGAAGAAAAACTTCCCTTTGGGCCAAATGGTCGTGCACATGCCTTGGATGATGAATTGTGGAAGAAAAAGAGGCCCATTAGCAATTTTAGGTCATTTGAATCAATGTTGACTTTTCAAAATATCCAAAAATTTCCCAACTTCCACAAGGCATAACTTGCTCAATTTTTTAGCTTTGCTCATGTTCTTGGACATTTTGGAAAGGTCTTTGAGTCCTCTAACCAATGTCTTTGGTCCCATGTCATTTTGATTTACCAATCTCAAGTTATGGTCTTTGACTTAAAGTCCCTTTTTGTTGACTTTTGAAAATGACCTATAATGTTGAAATTGATAACTTTTTGTGAGAGCATTTCTTGGACTTGAAGTATGAAGAGGAGTTGTAGGAAATGTCTTTCTCTTCAAAATGAGCTTTGGATGGAATTTTTCTGATAATCCATGTGAAAGTTATGCCCTGGTCAATTTACAGTTGACTTTTTCAACTGTCCAAATAAGGAAACTTTTGCATCTTGATGATTTTTGAGCCAAGCTTTGAGAATCATGATAAAGCATTGATAAAATGATGTTTGTGGCTTCAAAATGATATGTTGACCAAAAATTTGAACTTTTGACTGTCAAATGACCATTTTGCCCCTACAGTTGACTGTAGTGCAATTAGGGTTTTTGACTGTGCAATTTTGTGCTGAAAGTCTTGAAACTTTGTATGAGGATGCTTGACCATATTTATAGGCATGTGAGATTTGATTGGACCCCTGGAAACTTCATTTTCTTGATCAGAACCAAAACCCTAATTTTGACTGTTTAGGAGACCCTTGACTGTGCAACCCTTGGGGAGATTTTGAAGCTTGACTTTGCAATTCTTGAAGAATATGGGAGGGAAAATTTTGGGGTACAACAGTTTCCCCTGTTCAATCTTCTTAGACCTGAGGATGCAGATTGGCTGACGTGCCTTTCGTAATCCGAGGGTAGAAGATGATTGAACACTAGAGTGCCCAGAAATTTACGCTCACATAGTAGCAGTGATGGTGGAAATGGGCTTATAGATGCCATTTAGAGATTGATGAATAGGATGATGGACTTATAGATGCCATGCTAAGAGATGATGGAAGGTGGATGGGCTTATAGATGCCATCTGGATGTTGATCGCATAAGAGATTCCTTAGCGAGAACTTGCGTACCTGCATAAGAAAAATGAGTACCTGACATGTTGCAGGAGCTGGTCTTCAGATGCTTTGTATAGATATGTCCTGACTGATTACAGGAGCTGAATCTGGAGCTTCAAAAGGTGATGAATGAACCAGGGATGGTTACTACCTCAACAGGAACGGTGAGAGAACCTTGGATGACTTTAACTTCAACAGCAATCGTTGAGAAAATCTTGGGATTACCACCTCCGCAGGATCGGGGCGAGAACCATAGGCAATTATAATCTCAAAAGCAAACATTGAGAAAAACCTGGAATGGAATTATCGTCTCCGCAGGATCGGGGAGAGAACCATAGGCAATTATAATCTCAAAAGCAAACATTGAGAAAAACCAGGAATGGAATTATCGTCTCCGCAGGATCGGGGAGAGAACCATAGGCAATTATAATCTCAAAAGCAAACATTGAGAAAAACCTGGAATGGAATTATCGTCTCCGCAGGATCGGGGAGAGAACCATAGGCAATTATAATCTCAAAAGCAAACATTGAGAAAAACCTGGAATGGAATTATCGTCTCCGCAGGATCGGGGAGAGAACCATAGGCAATTATAATCTCAAAAGCAAACATTGAGAAAAACCTGGAATGGAATTATCGTCTCCGCAGGATCGGGGAGAGAACCATAGGCAATTATAATCTCAAAAGCAAACATTAAGAAAAACCTGGAATGGAATTATCGTCTCCGCAGGATCGGGGAGAGAACCATAGGCAATTATAATCTCAAAAGCAAACATTGAGAAAAACCTGGAATGGAATTATCGTCTCCGCAGGATCGGGGAGAGAACCATAGGCAATTATAATCTCAAAAGCAAACATTGAGAAAAACCTGGAATGGAATTATCGTCTCCACGGGATCGGGGAGAGAACCATAGGCAATTATAATCTCAAAAGCAAACATTGAGAAAAACCTGATAACTTCTACTGAGTCTTCATTAGAAAAATCTGTTTGGGGTCGATTTAGCCGGACTAGAGAAGGCCTTGGACTGGATAAGAAATCTTCGGAGTCGATTAACTGAACCGGTCTAGGTCTTGAAATATGATTGAGAATCTAACTGAATCTTTCCTGAAAGATAGAGGTCAGTCATATGCAATGCATGATATGGGTCAAACAATGATGTTCTCAACATAAATGAGATTTGTATGATGCGTCTATGTATGCTATAATGTATGGAAGTGTGATGTTTATGAATGTATGTTTCTGTCTTAGGAAAATAAATCCTTGACGGGTGCCGGGAAGTCATATCCTGGGCTGCTGTTGAAGAATAGATTTCGCTTCCGCCGGGGATGATAGCTGCAAGAATACCGGTAGGAGAAGATAACTCCGTTGGGGGATAAACTTGGCGAATGGATAACTCTGCGGGGAGAAAGGTACTCTAACGATCTTGCTGGGAAGCAATAATCTGTGGGGAGAGAGACTTTGCTGAGTTGTTGATAATAACTTGCTGGGGATATCTTTGCTGTGTCGGAAGTGTTAATAGACTTCGCTGGGGATAAGTAAGAATTGTGTTGACGACGACCTTTCCGTGGCTTTTGGCTGAGGATAACCCAGTTATATCCTGGTAGGGAAATAACTCTTTGAATAAAGCCGGGCGACGCGTTCGTGTTTTGCGAGGATAAGCTTCCAGAATCTACTGGGGATAAGCTTACTGCTTGGGGAGATGAATTCCAACTTTCCTGGGGAACTAGGTTGGACTCTCCTGGGGAAGTTTTGAACTGTATCGGGGAAGTGATTTTTTTGAATATTTGATATGCCGCCGGGGAACAATCTTTAGACCAAGATTGCCGGGGATGCTTGTTAAGAGTATATGTATATATGCTGCTGGGGAATGTTGAGATCTGCTGGAGGATACCCAACTTCCTTAAATTTGATTGTAACTTTGCTCGGAGAAGAGTGCGCTGACTTGCTGACTTACTCTCTGGGGAATTAAGATATGCCGGTTATATTCTTTAGCTGAACCTATCTTGGTACCTTGGAGGACAAAACAATTAGATTGCTTAGACCACTCTTTATTGCCCCTGTTTCTAATGTTACTTGTAATTAATCCTTTGTTTCGTACGCAAATATTCATGAGTTAGCAAATTATTGTCAATGCATATATCACAAATTGAACCTTGGACGTTCTTCGCAAAACAAAACAGAAAAGGAAAAACAACTGGCACTTTTTAACTGAAAAGTATATTTGTATTGATTTTTGAATGGCCTGAAAATAGGCATTTTGTGTACAAGAGGCTGACGTCCTAGTAAGAGAACGCCGCCGAACAAGAGAGTTTATACAAATTTTGTACAAAAGAAAATAAAACAGCTGTGTGAAATGAATGATCCCACTGGGTTTCAACTCTGCTATTGCCTTTATAACTCCGAGCGTCTCATCACTTGATGACCTTGGTTGAAAGTGAAGCTGATTGATTGATGCCGTCTGAACTTGATGTAGATATCGGATTCTGGATGCAAAGTGATCCAATGAGACATAGTATTACGCTTTTATCCCTAACTTTTGCCTGGACCGCCCTTTCGGGTTTTCAGTCCACCGGGATACCCATTTTTGCCCAAGCCGCCTTTTCAGGTTTTCGACTTGCCGGGTGTACAGATTTTTTTCATTTTCATCCCTTCATTTTGCCCGAACCCTTTTGGTTCGCCGGGAAGCCCTAATTTTTGCCTAGGCATGTCAGCCTAGCGGGTCTTTTTTATGCGTAGTATCTTTTTACTATGTCTGCATTAGCGGGGTGAGGAAGGTCGTCACCATCCATGTTGGTTAAAATCATGGCTCCTCCTGAGAACACCTGTTTAACCACAAATGGCCCTTCGTACGTAGGGGTCCATTTGCCCCTTGGATCACTCTGAGGAAGGATGATTCGCTTGATTACCAGATCCCCAACTTGATATTCCTGTGGTCTGACCTTTTTGTTAAATGCCCTGATCATCCGTTTTTGATACGTCTGACCATGACAGATAGCAGCGAGTCTCTTTTCATCAATTAAGTTTAGCTGGTCAAGTCGTGTCTGGATCCAATCATCTTCGTTCAGATTTGCATCCTTCATTATCCGAAGAGAGGGTATTTGCACTTCGATCGGTAAGACTGCCTCCATACCATAAACCAAAGAGAAAGGAGTTGCCTCGGTTGACGTCCTGGCTGAAGTACGGTACCCATGTAGACCAAACGGTAACATCTCGTGCCAATCCTTATAAGTCACTGTCATCTTCTGCACGATTTTCTTGATATTTTTATTTGCCGCTTCTACAGCCCCATTCATCTTCGGTCTGTAAGGAGAAGAATTGTGGTGCTGTATTTTTAACTGCTCGCAGAGCTCAGCGATCATCTTGTTATTCAGATTGGTACCGTTGTCTGTAATAATTCTCTCTGGGACACCGTACCGACAGATCAGATTATGCCGAATGAACCGTGCCACAACAGTCTTGGTTACCGTAGCATAGGACGCTGCTTCGACCCACTTTGTAAAATAATCAATTGCCACTAGGATGAAGCGATGCCCATTAGATGCCGTAGGTTTAATCTCACCGATCATGTCTATGCCCCACATTGCAAACGGCCAAGGCGCCGTCAGAACATTCAGAGGAACTTGAGGAACATGCACCTTGTCTGCATAAATCTGGCACTTATGGCATGTCCTGGAATGTTGGTAACAGTCAACTTCCATTATGGACCAGTAATACCCTGCCCGAAGGATCTTCTTTGCCATTGTATGCCCACTGGAATGTGTACCAAAGGTCCCTTCATGTAGCTCTTCCATGATCCTTTCTGCTTCAGTCTTATCCACACAACGCAGTAAGGTTGAATCATGGTTTCGCTTATACAGGATGTCGTTGCTAAGGAAGAACCTTGCTGCGAACCTTCTTAGGAACTTCTTATCATTGACTGAGGCACCTTCAGGGTATTCCTGAGCTTCCAGATATCTCTTCACCTCATGGTACCAAGGCTTCTCAGTCACCAATTCAGTCTCGAGATCACAACAGTACGCCGGTTCGTCCAGTTTCCATATGATGATCCGGGGAGCCTCATTATCCCATTTGACCTTGAACATAGAAGACATTGTAGCTAACACGTCCGCCAGCTGATTCTCCTCTCTCGGAAAGTGTTCAAAGGTTATCTCTGTGAAGTGGGGGATCAAAGTCAACACACATTCTCTGTAAGGAATAAGATTCGGATGTTTCGTATCCCACACTCCTTTGATCTGATTGATCACAAGAGCGGAATCTCCGAAGACACTCAGAAACTTGATCCTTAGGTCGATCGCAGCTTAAAGACCCATGATGCACGCCTCATACTCCGCCATATTGTTGGTACAATTGAAACATAGCCGGGCAGTGAGCGGAGTATGAGTGCCTTGAGGAGATATGATTATGGCGCCGATACCGTTACCCAAAGCGTTGGAGGCTCCGTCAAAGTGCATAGACCATCGGGATCCTTCCTCAGGTCCTTCATCCGGTCCAGGTACTTCACAATCAGTCACTATCATGATGCTTTCGTTTGGAAATTCGAAGTTCATTGATTGATAGTCGTCTACGGCCTGATGTGCCAAGTGGTCTACCAATACACTTCCCTTGATGGCCTTCTGGGTTGTATACTGAATGTCGTATTCCGTCAAGATCATTTGCCATCTTGCAATTCTCCCAGACAGAGCAGGCTTTTCAAATATGTACTTTATAGGATCCATCTTTGAGATCAACAAGGTAGTGTGAGTCAGCATATACTGTCTCAGCCGGCGAGCAGCCCATACCAAAGCGCATCAAGTTTTCTCGAGCAGTGAGTATCGGGTCTCACAGTCGGTAAACTTTTTGCTAAGGTAATAAATCGCATGCTCTTTTCGGCCAGACTCGTCATGCTGCCCCAGCACACACCCCATTGAGTTGTCGAGTACTGTCAGGTATAATATCATAGGTCTCCCTTCAGCCGGTGGCATAAGGATGGGTGGTTCTTGGAGATACTCTTTGATTCTGTCAAAAGAAGCCTGACATTCATCATTCCAACATACTACCTGATCTTTCTTCAGCAGCTTGAAGATTGGCTCACAGGTAGTGGTTAGATGCGAGATGAACCGAGCAATGTAATTCAGGCGTCCTAAAAAGCCTTTGACTTCCTTCTCTGTCCTAGGAACTGGCATCTCTTGAATAGCTTTGACCTTGGCAGGGTCCACTTGAATACCCTTATCACTTACGACGAAGCCTAGCAACTTCCCAGATCTTACCCCGAAGGTGAACTTGTTCGGGTTCAACCTTAGCTTGTACAGTTTCAACCGGTCAAACAATTTCTGCAGATGATCTAGGTGCTCTTCCTCAGTCTGGGACCTTGCGATCATGTCGTCCACATACACCTCTATCTCATGATGGATCATGTCATGAAATAAGGCAACCATGGCACGTTGGTAGGTTGCCCCAGCGTTCTTCAATCCAAACGGCATGACCTTGTAGCAGAAGGTGCCCCACTGAGTAACAAAGGTAGTCTTCTCCATGTCTTCAGGTGCCATCTTGATCTGATTGTAACCTGAAAATCCGTCCATGAAAGAGAACACCTTATGCTGAGCTGTATTGTCAACAAGGACATCAATGTGAGGTAAAGGGAAGTCATCCTTGGGGCTGGCCCTGTTCAGATCCCTGTAGTCGACACACATTCTGACCTTTCCATCCTTCTTTGGTACCGGCACCACATTAGCAACCCACTGAGGGTAAGAAGTCACTGCAAGGAACCCAGCGTCAAACTGTTTCATAACCTCGGCTTTAATCTTCTCAGACATCTCTGGACGCATACGGCGGACCTTTTGCTTCACCGGAGGGCAATCTTCCTTAGTTGGCAAGTGATGGACCACAATATCGGTATCCAACCCGGGCATGTCTTCGTAGGACCAGGCAAATATCTCCATATAATCATGCAGCATCTGAGTCAACCGTTGCTTCACGCTGAGCTCTAGGTTGGCACCAATCTTTACCTCTTTCCTGTCTGCCTCAGTACCCAGGTTTATTGTTTCCACTGGCTCTTCATGGGGTTGAATTGCCCTCTCTTCCTGAAGCAACAGTCTTGCAAGC
Source organism: Vicia faba (assembly GCA_948472305.1). NCBI lineage: Eukaryota > Viridiplantae > Streptophyta > Magnoliopsida > Fabales > Fabaceae > Vicia > Vicia faba. The sequence continues at coordinate 8,084,411 of OX451738.1, read as the reverse complement.
TCGCCAGGCACTTCGCAATCATCTTCACCTTCGTCTTCGGCTAAGTTGATCGGATTTTCGAAGTCATAACGGGCGGTAGCAGAGTCGTTATCAGTGAGATCCAGAGTGGATTGAAACCTGTATGAGTGAGTGTGTGTGTAAATACAACTGTTTTGAAATATATGTAAAGGAAAGAAAGACAGAAAAGGAGCATAAGATTTGTAATGCGAGAAAACGTCCAAGATTTTCATTCATGATATATGAAATGACAATTTATATGCCCTCACAAATGAAACCACGGTGCCTCGGGTAAGACACCGGGCCATAGAGTTTATTTATTGTTTATTACAAATAACGAAACAAGGAAATTTATTACTTAGTAACAAGAGAAACAGGTAGATTGTCCTTTGCACTCCAATTGTTAAGTCCATTGTCGGTTGCCGGGTAGATCCAGCTATCAAACTCAGCTTCATCCACTTCGTCTTCGTCCCCAATAGCATTCACTCCATGAGCAGGCGGGGGAGCTGTCACTACATTAAGCTTCTCAGATGCCTCAAACTGTACCTCCTTGGCGTCAATAAGGTCCTGCAGCTTGCTCCTTAACGCCCAACAGTCAACAGTGGAATGCCCCGGGCTATCAGAATGGTACGCACAGCGGGCATTTGGATTGTATTTCGGAGAGGTAGTATTTGCAAACTTCAGAGCCTCTCTGACGGTTACTAAGTTGGTTGAGAGCAGCTGTGGCAAGATCTGCGATAAGGTCATGCTCAAACGGGTAAACTCTCTCCGGGGTCTTTCAGCCCTTTGAGGATTGGCTGGCCGAGGAGCGGCCGCAGGCTTAGCAATCATTACCGCACTGACAGATTGGCGGCGCTCAGATCTCTCTGGTCTCCGGGAGCCATATACAGCACTAGCCTCCTTTTTGAAGGGTTTCTTCTCTGAACTAGATGATGCACCCTTCGGAATCTTTCCAGACTTCAACCCAGCCTCAATTCTCTCTCCAGTCAGAATCAGATCAGTGAACCCTGCAGACGAATTCCCAATAAGATGGTTGAAAAATGGCCCAGATAGGGTCCCCAAGAACATGTCTACTAGCTCCCTGTCGGTCAACGGAGGCTGCACCCTGCCAGCCAGATCCCTCCACTTCTGAGCGTACTCTTTAAAACCTTCACTTGAGCCTAACGACATACCCTGGAGTTGGGTACGTGTAGGGGCAAGGTCGGCATTATATTGATACTGCTTATAGAAAGCAGTAGCCAACTCCTCCCAGTTACGAACCTTGGTCCCATCCAGCTGATAGAACCATTCGAGATGAGTCCCTGAAAGACTCTCCTGGAAGAAGTGGATCCACAAATTCTTATCCGCTGAGTACGGCTGAATCTTCCGCACGTAGGACCTGAGATGTAGCTTAGGACAAGACGCCCCGTCATATTTAGTGAAAGATGGTGCTTTGAACTTCCGAGGAATGATCACACCAGTAGACAAACCCAGATCTCCAAAATCCAGCCCAGGTACCTGTTGTATTTCCATAGCATTCAGCCTATCCTCCAGTTGCTTGTATCTGTCTTCTGCAGAAGGATACTGCTCTTCATCAAAATCAGTCTCGTTGTCGGAGACTACCGGACTAGGACCTTTTTCTGCCTGAGGAGTACTCTTGCCAACAGAAGAACCAGCCTCTTCATTCTGCAAAGTATTGCCAAACCTTCGGCCCGAGCTGAACAGAACAATTCTTCTATTCTTCTTCTTCTCCTTCTTCAGGAGCAGAGCCTTCAGCTCTTCTTGGCCTTGAGCCAAACCCTTGATTAATTCCTGAAATTGCGCATTCTGCGCCCGAAGAGCTTTGATGGATGTCTCAGTTGATGATGAGTCAGGATTCATGATGCTGAAATAAACAGCGAAGAACGGTAAGCAACCTGAAAAGAAGAAAACCTGTTATGCACATGATGAATGAGATGCGTATGAATTATGTTTTCAAAGACAATCGGGAATCAACTTTGTAAACAAAAAAAAAAGAACACACTTCATTAGATTCAACTTTGCAACTGAAATTATTCAACAGGTTGCCCTTAGGCGTTACACGAAAGGAAATACTGAAAAGGGAAATAAAATTGTAAAAGAACATCCAGAGCTCCTTATTGATCCCATGGTCTCCTCTTCTCAGTACGGATGTAGGCATTCAGAGTTCTCTCATTCTCCAACTGCTTTGTCAGCTTCTGGATCTTTAATTCCTGCTCGTTGAACTTTTCCCGGTAAGAATCCCGCTCTCCTCGCAGTTGCGACCAAGATCTCTTCAATGTCTCATAATCAGTAGGTATCTGAGGAGGAAGGACAGTTGGAGGAACACCATCTTTGTCAGGACACTCAAGAATGACGGGTCTGACGGCTTCATACGGCATACCTAACTTCTGAGCATGGATGTGAACCCATTTGTAGTAGGCTTCCATAGGTAAATAAGTCTTTGGCCCTAACTCCTGTGGGTCAGCTTTATGAACTTTGTCCCAAGCCTTGATGAACCTACGACGCAGCTCGTCACTATCCACCTGAAACTCAAAACTGATGTGAGGCACCAACATCTCATGGGGGCCTGCTCTTCTTGCTCTTCCAAACTGACGGAGCGTTAGACATGGATTGTAAGAGATCCCTCCTTGGGTACCAATCAGAGGAACATTAGGGTATTCCCCGCATCGATCAATAACAGCTATCTCATCCAAACCTCTGTAAGTCCAAATGATGTCCTTATCGGTGAGAGACATTAACCTGTGAGCCCAACCTCTTCCTTCTTGGTTCTTCAGTACGAACTTAGGGAGGTGCGAAATAAACCACCTCACCAACAAAGGGATACAACACCATAGGGTTCCTCGTCTTCGGGTAGTACGAGCATGAAGTTGTTGCAAGATGTCACCCAAGAGAGTGGGCACAGGATTCTGAGACATGAAGATCCTTATAGCAGTGACATTGATGAAGTTGTCAGGATTAGGAAACAGGACTAACCCATAGATTAGGAGAGCCAAGATGTCTTCATATGCCCTAAAGTCCAGGTCATTCCAGAAACTGTTAGCTTTACCAATCAGAAACTTGGCCAAGAAACCCTTAACTCCGCTTCTAGTTACCCAGTTGTCTGTTACCTCTTGTTGTGTCAAGGGAAGAGCTGCAGCAACATCCTCAAGCCTGAGGGTCTTTTCCCAACCAGTAAAGGGAGTCTGATCCAAGATAGGGACACCAAGCAAATCAGAGAACTCTTCCAGGGTAGGGACCAGCTGGAAGTCTTGAAAGGTGAAGCACTGGTATAGAGGGTCATAGAACTGGGTCAGAACACTCATCAACTGTTGATCCCGCTTTGCAGTGACTAAGCTGAGAAGAGAACCATGTCTCTGAATGAAGGAAGTGGTATTTGGAATTCTGCTAACCAACTCATCAAGCAACTCAGGTGAACGAACAAAGTTGAACCGGATAGTATTCCTTCGCACATGCATCATGATGTCCTACAAAACAGAGCAAAGGTGAACCCCTCTTGTCTTTGAAATGATCAGTCCTTATGCAGGATGTATGCAATGCTCATGATGTTATGATGTTATGATAAAGCACACCACAAATAGATACAAAGGCAAACATGGTAAGGCACACAAGTCACACAAGGCAAGCCCCTAAAGTTTAGGCCAGCATGAGGTCTAGGTACTACCCTCTTTCAGTTTGTTGGTTCATACCTGTCCTATCAAAGTAACCGGGTTCTTAGAGGATCCCAATATCATTGACTACCCTCAATCGGTCATAACTCCAGCATCACAATCTTTTCTTGCAGCCAGAACCATCACGAGAGTTTAGCCTCAATGGGCGTAGCATATTACTACTGTTCTAATGGCCAAGTTGTGTCATTTAAGGTTCTAAGGTTGTTGGTGCTTAATGACTCCTTAGAAGACCCATATTCTCCTCGTTGCGACACAAGGGATATCGGTACAGACCAAGGTGCCACACCAACGTAGCCACTGTTTCACCCGTGTCGGTCTACGCCGGACAGGTCCCTCACAGCTTATGCTACCTAAACAGGGTATCCCCAGATCCGGGTTAGGATCTATGTAACTCCCATGCAACCCACAAATTTAAAGCAGACAAGTCAATACAATTGAAAACACAGTTATGAACTAACCCTAAGGTACACCTCACTTTAAGTTTAAGTCCCCAACAGAGTCGCCAGTTCTGTGATCGGTGGATCTGGAACTGACTGTTTAAAGCTGGTTCGCGAAATGTCGCGGAAGCAAGAGTCGCCACCATCTTTTATTTTCTCCAATTGGAAAGGACAAAAGCACAGAAAAATTCCTTAAAGAGATTGCTCTCGATTCGGGAGGTAGATTATAGAAAGGGAAGGTGTTAGCACCCTTTCTATCCATGGTTATCCATGGGCTCTTAGATACTTGCTCATTTGTGTTTTCAAAAATGGTTTGTTTGCTTTTCAACTGTGGGTTTTAAAAAGTTTCTTTGAAAATTCCAGTTCGACTCTTGTATCGGTCCTCAAGAGTGTTTGAAAAATTGCTTTCGAAAGCTTTTTGAAAAGTGTCGGTGTGAAAAGTATTTTTTGATTTGTTTTGAAATTAGAGCAAGTATCTATGAGTTCTCTACCTACCCTAAGGAATTCGTCTGTGTAAATGTCCTTAAAGTAGTGCCATCCCACCATTGAGAGGTAGGTAGCACCACCGTTGGAGGTGTTCGGGTCAATTCGAGTTTTGGGACATTGTGGTCACCGAGCAAAGGTAAGACACCTTAGAAGCTACCCTTATGCCATTGATCTTTTATTCCGAGGCAACTATTCTGAGGCAACTTGTTTTGAGGCAACCAGATCAATGGGACATAAGGACTCACTAAGACGTCCTATAGTCGACGGCCACGTTTCGAGGGACAAAGCAACAGTGTGATCACCGGAGTAATAGGAAGATACCTTAGAAGCTACCCTCATGCCAGGTTCCCGGATCATGAGGACTTACTAAAACATCCTCTACTCGACGATCACCTTTCGAGGCAAGGCAACAGTGAGGCGTACCCTAGGGGTGGTGTGTGATTTGTGTGTCGTTTTCATTTGTATTTATCTTGTCATGTTATGAGTGATCTAGCGTTTGTTTTTATTTTTGTCCATTCATTCTTGCATGCCTTGATTAACAGTTAAAAAGTGCGAGAAAAGTAAAGTTCTAAAGCTATTACAAAAGGCGCGGGTCCACATCGCCAAAGTTTCCAGAACCCGATTTGACAGAAAAATAAAGAATTAAAAGTGCGACAAATAAAAGATGTTACATGGCCTTGGGAGAGATACATAAATATTAAACGGAAAAGAAATAAACATGCGAATTAAATAAAGATTAAAAACGAGGGCGTTGGACCCTTTTTGCAAAATTAAATTAAAGGATTAAATTAATTAAAATTAAAAGGAAAAGAAATTTGTTTTTTTGGTATTTTTGGATTTTTGGATTTTAATGTAATTAAACCTAGTTCTACAATTTTTTTATTTTATTATGAAGACATATTAAAGTTTAACCTAAAATTAACCCTAATTATTTTACATGCAATTTAATTACAAAAATAAGTAATAGTAAATACTTAATTATTATGAAAGAAAATACAAAGGGATAAAAAATTAATTAAACCCTAATTCTACCAATTTTAGGTTTTTATTATGAAAATATATTAAAGTTTAAACCTAATTAAATAACTAAAATTAATTAATGCACTTTATTTACAAAAATACTAAAATAAAATATTTATTATTTTTTCTCTTTTCTGATTTTTTTTATTGTTTTGCGTTTTTATGAAAAATAATTAAATTAACAGAATTAATTAAGAATAATAATTGAAAGTAAAAAAGAACAAAAAAAGAAAAATATTGCAAACCTCAGGGGGGTGTTGTCCCCAGTAGGAGGTTTTTCTCTAGCAATTTGGGCCCATCAACCTTGGCCTCTTTGACCTTTTCCACTAGTATGTTCAGGCGTTGACTGACGTTCATCCTAGTCCTGCAATCGTGACCCTTTGATTGGCCCTGGCATACGCGTGGACGGATTGATTTTGAGGACATATGGTGCTCCTTGACACTGAAACTGCACATCAATATTAAATGAAGAAAAATATGAAAGGGGGTGAGGACCTGGGGTTCGAACCCAGGTCCTGAACATTACCAACCAACGCGCCTGCCACTCATGCTGCCTTGTTTATCTGTAAATAATATAACAAATAAATATAATAAAACAAAACAAGGGTTAGTGATACTTTTCGCGCGAACTTTTAAACAAGCCAACCATCGCCTGCCACATAACCATCTTCTTCGTTGGTGATTTATTTTCTGAAACATAAAAGAAACAGGCAACGGTTTTTGAACCATTCCCTTAGGCATGCTTCTGGAAAATAACGAATAGCCCCTGGGGCATCATAAATTAGGCGCGATGGTCTCATTCTCTTCGTCCAAGCGCACTGAATTGGATGGTCTAGGTCTTACATGCCAATTGTTCCTTAAACGAAAACCCCTAATTTGAAAACTTAAGAACCCTAAAAAGCAACAATGGTGAAATCGTGTACAATGCTCAAAAACACAATTAATTTACATGGTTAGCATTAGAGTCTTATAATGAACACAAATCAAGCATCAAAAATTATTAAAAGTGCATGAATCGAGATGCAAGAGTTTCAAATATTTTCTGGACAGGGTGAGGTCGTGTTACCAATTTAGGGCGTTAGAATGATTGGTTTCGATTGGAAAACTCTCCTTGAAGCCTCAGGAAGCTAATGAGATAAAAATCTTGCCTTGAATCGTCCTAGAACTAGGTTTTCAGATTTTGAGTTTTCTTGAAAAATCCCAAGTTTTCATATGCTTTTTCTGCGCAGCTTTTTGGTTAGTGAGCATTAGGTCTTGATCCAGCTTATGTATGGAGTGAATTAGGTCAAAGAAAACAATCAAAAAACCTTGGCATTCATGTCTTGCAAGATTTGATTTCCAAAAATCTTTTCAAATATTTTTCATGCCTATTTGGTACAAATCATGGCCAATTGTCTTCAATTCTTTCCAAATCCAGCTATGCACGAAATATTGAGTATACATTATGCATAAAAAGATTTAAAACCTAGGTTTAGTATTTTTCATGTATTTATTTTAATTTAAATGAATTATTAATAATAAAAATCCAAATAAAATAAAAAATGAAGAAAAACTTCCCTTTGGGCCAAATGGTCGTGCACATGCCTTGGATGATGAATTGTGGAAGAAAAAGAGGCCCATTAGCAATTTTAGGTCATTTGAATCAATGTTGACTTTTCAAAATATCCAAAAATTTCCCAACTTCCACAAGGCATAACTTGCTCAATTTTTGAGCTTTGCTCATGTTCTTGGAAATTTTGGAAAGGTCTTTGAGTCCTCTAACCAATGTCTTTGGTACCATGTCATTTTGATTTACCAATCTCAAGTTATGGTCTTTGACTTAAAGTCCCTTTTTGTTGACTTTTGAAAATGACCTATAATGTTGAAATTGATAACTTTTTGTGAGAGCATTTCTTGGACTTGAAGTATGAAGAGGAGTTGTAGGAAATGTCTTTCTCTTCAAAATGAGCTTTGGATGGAATTTTTCTGATAATCCATGTGAAAGTTATGCCCTGGTCAATTTACAGTTGACTTTTTCAGCTGTCCAAATAAGGAAACTTTTGCATCTTGATGATTTTTGAGCCAAGCTTTGAGAATCATGATCAAGCATTGATCAAATGATGTTTGTGGCTTCAAAATGATATGTTGACCAAAAATTTGAACTTTTGACTGTCAAATGACCATTTTGCCCCTACAGTTGACTGTAGTGCAATTAGGGTTTTTGACTGTGCAATTTTGTGCTGAAAGTCTTGAAACTTTGTATGAGGATGATTGACCATATTTATAGGCATGTGAGACTTGATTGGACCCCTGGAAACTTCATTTTCTTGATCAGAACCAAAACCCTAATTTTGACTGTTTAGGAGACCCTTGAATGTGCAACCCTTGGGGAGATTTTGAAGCTTGACTTTGCAATTCTTGAAGAATATGGGAGGGCAAATTTTGGGGTACAACAGTTGTATTAACCATTATTTTAGTACGTTGTTTTCTGGGTATATGTGGATTGTTATTTTTTATTTTTCCGCTTCGAAGGTTCATGTAACGAAACACGCTCCACACTCAGAAAATCACTTTTCTAATATATTTGATAAAACTTTGTATTATGACACAGTCCCACCGGGTGTGCCAATTTGTTTACAGTGATTTCTAGTAAACAACTGCTAGTCTTCCAATTTACTAATTTATTATTGGTTACTTGCAGGATCGACTAGATTGATCCTAGAACACATGTGTCATAATTTAGTTTTATGTTCATATCCATTATATTGATAGATTTATACTGTATGTTAAATACAAACGAAATGAATGTAGACAAGAAAGGCTTCGAATTAAACTTGGGCTTGAATGTAAAGATAAGTGTTTGACTAAAAAGATAAAGCAAATTGAAGCATAGAGTAAATTGAAATATAAAGTAAATCGAAGTGTTTAAGGACAGAAATGCTGTAAATGTTTCTGGCGAAATGACTGTGTTTAAAGACAAGTAAAACAAAGGAAATGCAAAGAAATCGAAGTATTCAATGACAAGGAAATAACTGTAATGCAGGGAAATGTAAGTGTTTAAAGGACAACGAAATAAAGGAAATGCAAATAAAGGAAATGCAAGGAAATGTTGTAAATGTTTAAAGAGTAAAGCAATCGAAGTGTTTAAAAGACAAGGAAATGTAAAGGTGATCGAAGGATCTAAAGACAAAGAAATATTGTAAGGTTGAATTAAATATGACAGAATTTGTATTGAAAATGTAAAAAAGTGATGATGTTCAACACGTACATTGTATCTTCTGACTCGCTTTCCTTAATTCACGGAAGTATGGAGTATATTGAGATATTTTAGTATATAAATGTGAACATTCACCTTTTAAATCTAACATAAGAACACCTATTTATAGTGTTTCAACACTAAAGGTCCTACTCTAACATCACGCCACGTTTGAAGCATGCAGGCCTCCTACGCTTGCTGACTTCCACGCATCACCTAGAATGGTGCTCTTTATTTAAAATTCAAAATCTGTACCAATCGAAGCATGTACCAATCGAAGGATTTATGCATTCGAAATAACCCAATTACTTGAACCGTTTCTAACTTCTGGCACCCTTACATAAAGGAACTCTTTTATAACTCGAACATCAGAAAAGTCCAAATCGAAATCTGCAAGTCCAAATCGAAATCTGCTGGAACTTGAATAATCCTTCAACATAAAGACTCCATATCTTCCACCAATATTCAAATATTGATATTAATCTCCTTAGGTACTTCATTTGAAATATTATTTTGATAGTGGTCTCTTCCTTATTTGAAATAGCCAGCTAACAACAGGGCAAGCCCTGCAGAACCATTTCCATCCCCATTCTCCCTTGTGTGTTTTGCCTCAAATTGGTTCCAATACCTTCCACTCAACTCACCTGAACTATCCCAGGCCTCCATTGCTAGATGTAACACCATTAACACACATTTCCATTTTTGTTTCAAAGCTTTGTGTGATACGGTGGGAGAACTGACTTGTGGTTTTGCGTTTTGTGTTCGCAAATGTTTCGGTTTAGCAAGAGTCGCCACCGACTTTTTATTTTATCCTAAGGAAAGGTCAAAAAGCACAGGAAAGACCTTTGAGATGTTTTCGTGGGTTCGGGGGGTAGATTATGAAAAGGGAAGGTGCTAGCACCCTTTTCACCCATGGTTATCCATGGGCTCTTAGTTACTTGTTTTAGATCACTTGCCTTGCTTTTCAATTGTTTGAAATGGTGCTTTGTGTGTGTGGTTTTGAAAATGTTTTGAAAAAGATGCCTTGTCTAGGCAACCTTTGTAACAATTCTTATTTGAATGTTTTACAAAGGTGTTTGTCTTTTTGAAAAGATGTTTCAATGTTTTTTGAAAGTTTGTTTTTTGAAGTTGTGTTGTGGAGTGTGTTTTGAAAAATGGCAAGGATGCTTTGCAATATTTTTGATCAAGTAACTAAGAGTTGTCTACCCTATTTTACTCAAAAGATCTTTCTTATGTTTTTAACCCTTTTAACAGTGTTGTTTCACCATTGTATTTGGTGAACAACCTTGCGTTATGATGTTTACGGGACAGGCGCGGGACGTTTGTATAGTCATAGAAGGCAACATATGGGACGTTTTAGCAATGTCGTTTTAGGGACTAGATCGTTTACCGAAGGCAACATCGAGGGTCATCGAGGGGCTACGATCTTTTTATCGAGGGTCTTTGCTAAAACTCCCATGCTCGAGGGACATGACTATTTTCCGAGGCAACAAGCGAGGTTACCCTATGGGTGCATGTGTGCAAAATGTGTTTGATTTGCATGCATTTAGTCTTTGATTATGGGTTGTCTACTTGTTGTTTTCATCTTTCCATACATCCTAATTACTAGCATTTGTGCAAAAGTAATAAAAAGTGCAAAAAATAAATCCTACACTATTACAACCATATTGAAGTGCATAGAAATATAAAGGCAAAAAATAAGATAAAAATAAATAAAAAGTGTGTCTTTCGACCCAGGCAGTAGCATCCTTCGATTGGCATTCTGTTGGCCTCCTTCGATTGGGGCTGGCAACAACATAGTCACGTCTTTCGATTGGGGGGAAGCAGCCTTCGATTTGCATTTTGTTGGCCTCCTTCGATTGGGGCTGGCAACAACAAAGTCACGTCTTTCGATTGGGCCTTGGCAGGGGCGAGGTCCTGTCCTTCGATTGGGCTTTGGCACCAGTCAGGTCATGTACTTCGATTGGAGGCTGGCACCAGCATGGGAGTGCCTTTCGTCTGAGCCTGGACTTAGTGCAAGTGTGCCTCTGGCTGGGCCTGGAAGTCAGTGTGGAAACCAAAGGCTTCGTTTCATACTCCTGTCTCTTGTTTCTTTCGTTTTGACCTGGAGAAAAAGGGTAGAAGCCAGAAGCTTCGTTTCCTATTTCCTGTTTCCTGTTTCTTTCATTTCAAGCATTAAATGGCAACATGGCCTGAGGCCATGCTATTATTTGTCTTGTAAAAAGTTTCATAGTTAAAACAAGTTCAGATAAACAGAAAGCCCAAACGAAAGGGTTAACTTTTTAAAAAACATGTTAACAGGGTGGAAACGAAAGGAACAGTGGTATGTACATGTTTGAAACGAACGTAAGGATTATTTACATGTTATGCCATGAAACAAAAAGTTCAAGGGTAAGAGTGACTTACCTTGCTTCAGGCTGGAACGTGTGCTGGGCCTTTAAGTGGTTTCCTTGAATGCTTTTGGATTCGAAGGGAGGAACCAGGGGTTATGTCTTTGATACTGGATTCAAAAGAGAAGAACAAGCGTGAGGTTCTTCCTACTGGATTCGAAGGGTAACAAGGTGCATGGATGTTTCAGATTCTAAGGGGACAAGTGTTTGGATTTTGGGTATGATTTCTCAAGTGTTGATGAACTTGAGAGTTTTTGTTATTTGAGAATTTTTGCAGATTCGTTCGTCTGGCCAAAAGGTCCTCTCTAGCTTTGTAAAAAATTCCTCTATTTATAGAGAAAGAATGAACATGTTTTCAACAGCCAGCCTTGCAAAGAAAAGATAAAATAATGTAACGTGACAGTACAAGTGGGGGGCCTGTTGGCAGCTGGGTGCAGAAGATGTGACTTATGCCTCTGATGTTGCTTGTGCTCAGACCAAATTCAGATGGAAAGCTGCTTTTGTGATAAAGTACTCTCTATGAAAAGAAAGAGTAAGTAGCCTTTAACCAAGAATAGCAGTATCTAACAGACAAAGCTTAAAACCCTTGTGCAGACTTCTAACTATGTAAAGATTTGGACGTAACACAACCTGGCAAACGAGATTTGGTTTTGAGTCAAATGCAAGAATAGGATTGAAGCACACATGTTCGAAGCGTTTGCCTCAGTCGAAGCTTGTGGTCGAAACAAGCTAATGCGCAGGAAGCTATTGCCCAATCGAAAGCTCATGCTCGAAGGAAGCATATTTTCCAATCGAAAGTCCGTGTTCGAAGGAAGAAATGTTGCCCAATCGAAGCATGTTTGTAGGCAGTAAACTTGTCCAAATCGAAGCAGACTTGCAGGCAGCTACTTGTCCAAATCGAAACATGTTTGTAGGCAGTACGCTTGTCCAAATCGAAGCAGGCTTGCAGGAAGCTACTTGTCCAAATCGAAACAGGTTTGTAGGCAGTACGCTTGGTGAATCGAAAAGGGTTTCCTTGCAGGGGGCATGTGTGGCCAGTAGGTCATGGCCTTCGATTGCAAGCATACAGGCAGCAAAAGACACAAACGAAATCTACAACAAGAAGTCACATGCCCAGGCGAAAGAGGCACGCTAGCAGCCACTTTGAGCAATCGAAAGAGGCCAAGAGTCAATCGAAGGATGCAAGCCAAGCTTGTGTCGAAAGAGGCCAAAAGGCCAATTGAAGGATGTTGATCGAAAGAGGCCTAAAGGCCAATCGAAAGAGCTGAAACGAAGAACACTTGTATTTCTCCAATTTTTGTCAAAATGATATTTTTATCTGTTTTCTCCATTTTTTACAGTTTCCTTTTAATTTTGGTACTGGAAAATCCCAATGCACTTGTTCAAGCTTGAACTTTGAGAATCCTTGTGAGAAAGGCCTTGAAGAATGAGAGGGAAAATTTTGGGGTACAACAGTTGCCCCTGTTCAATCTTCTTACACCTGAAGAGTTAGATTGGTAATTCTGCCATTCGTGACTTGAAGGTGAAAGATGATTGAACACTAGAGTGCCCAGAAATTTGCACTCGGTGATGTGATGGTTGGGGGAATGGGCTTAGAGATTCCATTTGGAGAGATGATAGAAACTTGTCGGGGATGGGCTTAAAGATGCCATCTGGAAATTGTTGGTAGGAGGATGGGCTTATAGATGCCATCAGAAGGTGATTGTATCTGGACTCAGCAGGATGATGAAGGAATCTTGGATGATTACTACCTCAGCAGAATGATGAAGGAATCTTGGACGATTACTACCTCGGCAGGATGACGAAGGAATCTTGGATGACTATAACCTCAGCGGGATGATGAAGGAATCTTGGATGACTACAACCTCAGCAGGATGACGAAGGAATCTTGGATGATTACAACCTCAGCAGGATGATGAAGGAATCTTGGATGACTACAACCTCAGCAGGATGATGAAGGAATCTTGGATGACTACAAACTCAGCAGAATGATGAAGGAATCTTGGATGACTACAACCTCAGCAGGATGATGAAGGAATCTTTGGATGACTACAACCTCAGCAGGATGATGAAGGAATCTTTGGATGACTACAACCTCAGCAGAATGATGAAGGAATCTTGGATGACTACAACCTCAGCAGGATGATGAAGGAATCTTGGATGACTACAACCTCAGAAGAATGATGAAGGAATCTTTGGATGATTACTACTCCAAAAGGTAATGACTTTTATCTGTCGATCGATCTTTCCTGAAAAGGTAAAGAGTTAGTTGTATGCAATGTCATGATGTATGCATTGTGTAATGATGTTCTCAGAATAAATAAGATTTATGTCATATGTATTTTGTATGCATATGTTATGAATGTTTGTTGAAATGTAATTTTGTCTTGGAGAATAAATCCTTGACAAGTGTTGAGAAGTTAATAAATCTCGGATTGCTGTTGAAGAGTAGGTGTGTCTTCAAACTTTTCTTAGAATGTTTCCACTGAGGATTCCTGTTTTATTGTTTGAGGAGAACTCCGCTGGGGGATATTGAAAACTCTGTGGGGAGTATGTTTATTTCTGCTTGGGAAAAGAGTTCAGGAGTCTCGGTTGTCCGTTGCTCTACTGGGGAGTCAAAGTTGAACTGATATCTGGTCGGGTCCAGGTTTCACAGTAACTTGCTGGGGATTGTGGAATAGTCTACTGGGGAAGAGGAGTTGTGGTCCTTTGATTGGTAGTAGTCGGAGAGGCAAACTCAAGCTGGGGAATCCTGGTGTTGTTGGAGAAATAAACCCTGTTGTTGAGTCTGCTAGAGAGGTGACATCTTCGTTGGGGGAAGTCCTCGAGGATTCTTGAGGTTGATTCAGCTGGGGAAAGGGTTCCAGAGATTAAACTCTTGTTGGGGAATCATCCCATGAGAAGGACTTTGTGGAGACTTGTCATTTCCCCTAGTAGTAAGTGTTTGTGGCATTGCCAAAAAGTTTGATTGTACGCAACCCTTTGTTGGGATTGACGCTCAATGTCCCGAGTGACGGAGATGGAGACCTGCCCCTGGTTACTCTGCACTTTTTTGAGAGATTTCCTGGAATCTTGACTGGACTGCCCCAGGTGTGCTGGATAGTGACATGTCATGCCCCCTTGTTGATAGGAGATTTGTCAATGGAAGTGTCACCCTTTTTTGAAGTGATTTTGTTCACTGAGAGGGCTTTCGTTCATCGGATATTCGTTGTGTGAATTTCTCCGCTGTCAAAAAAATAGCCAAATGCAAAAAGTGATATTCAAGTGATGCAAAGTTTATGTTGTCTCGAAGTTTTGAAAAATGCGTTTTTAGCAAGTAAAGAAATTTTGTAAGAAAAATTCAACTCAGGATTTTGAGTAAAGCCTTACAGGAGTCAGGATACCTTTTGTAACAGTATGCTTTCGAACTAACCCATGCTTCAATTAGGACTTTTGAAGGGTTGTAACGTGGCTTGGTTCACAGTTTAAGAAACAAAGGATAAAGGCTCAAAGTATATTTGTACCCACCCGCTCTTCGTGATGTTCTTCAATCCTAAACTCAGTTAATTGTGCGTCGAACTCTAATCGAGTTTGGAATGACTTTTTGGGTGATGGTTCACCAGTTGAATTTTATGGAAGGAAGTCATCATTTTTGCAACATTTTTCATGTTGTTAAGGATTTGTAATGACCTCGTTCTTTTGATTTATTATCCCTAATTTTTGCCTGACTGTTCCTGTTTTCGAGATTACAGTCAGCGGGATGCCCCAGCTTTCTTAAGCCTCCTTTGTAGGTTTTGGCTCAGTGGGCTTTTCTCTTTTGAGAGATAATGACTGCCTATGAGATAAGGAACCACCACTGTCTTTTGATTCCAGAGGAATGCTTTTGATGTCGTTCGTTGTATTATGAACTGAGAGTTTTGCGACTTCAATGCGCATCTTTTGAATTAACTGAAAGACTACCCTGCCCCAGGTTTAAATCAAGGGTTTCAATTTGTGTTTAAAACAAAAAACTCCTACTTCTTTGGCTCGAATGGGTTGACTAGGGATTATCTTCCTTATAACTCCAGTGTTTAGGATTTGAAAGAAACGCCTGTACATCATCAGCAAGGTCTGTCCAAAAGCATA
This sequence comes from Vicia faba, assembly GCA_948472305.1. Classification (NCBI taxonomy): domain Eukaryota; kingdom Viridiplantae; phylum Streptophyta; class Magnoliopsida; order Fabales; family Fabaceae; genus Vicia; species Vicia faba. The sequence continues at coordinate 8,069,074 of OX451738.1, read as the reverse complement.
CTGTATGAGATTATGGCATTGTTTCGTCATCCTACCTCTAAAGGCTTGTAACTTTTAGCAAGAGTTAAATGTTATAAAGAAAGTATAAGAATAGTGAAAATGTGTGGATGAATTCAAGACAAACATATGCAATACATTAATGAAACAAAGTTTGACATCAACAGATAATTGTTTGAATAACAAAAGAAATTACAACTTGAAAATTCAAAAGGAACAAAAGTCTATTTGTCTGAACTTGTCACTTTAGGTGGTGAGCCTTTGGCAGAAGAATTCAGTCTGGCCATCTTGTGTGAACTCCAACATTCCTTCGTCGATCAGGTTTTGAATCTTGTACTTCAACGCCCAACAATCGTTTGTATCATGTCCAGGACTATCAGAATGATAGGCACACCTGGCATCTGGATCGTAGCTGGGAGAAAAAGTTTTGGGATTTGGATGAGGTCTTATCACCGTAATCAGATTCATCTTCAACATGTGCTGCAATGCTTGTGACAATGGCATGTTGATTTGGGTGAATTGCCTTTGAAGTCTTTCCCCCTTTGGCTGATTATTTCGTTGTTGTAGTCGAAGTTGTTGTTGGGCTCGTGACGTGGAAGCAAAGTGAGAAGGTCTTCTCTCCCTTAAACCGGCTTCTTGTATCATGGGAGGCTGAATGATGACTTGATCCCCAATTCTAGTTGTTTGCCCCAATTGGTTACATCCATCTTGACGGAGCTTATTGATGAAAACCCTCAGCTCCTCTTGTCCTTGTGCCAGATTTTGGATAAGAGCCATCTGGCTCACCAGTTGCCCCTTCATTATGGCTATCTCAGTTTGTAGCCACTCCAACTGGTCATCTCTGTCGTCCCCAGGATTTCCCACGATCATGCCCCTGGTGAGGAGCGCCTTGACCTCTTCTTGTCCCTTGGATAGGTTCAAGAACATCTCTTGAAGTTGAGCGTTTTGAGCCTGAATGTCCTTGATAGTATGCTCTAGAGCCATCTCTACTGAAATAAACAGTAGGAGAATAAGTAAACCTAAAAAGGAAAACCTGTTATGATACAATGCATGATATGTGGATGCATGTTTTCAAGAATCTCTTGGGGTAAACACAAGAAAATGTTAGAGATTGAATTTTGATCAACATCTTTGATTGGATAACTTTGTATCGGTGGATGTCTTTCTACAAGAATCAAGCTCACCATGTCAAGTGGGTCATATCCCCTGATTTAAGTTGTTGCACTTGATCTTTGACGACGTTTGTTTAGAGGGGAACCCTCTTTCCCTTTGGTAGATGTCTGGTTCAACGTGACCCTGCATCAAAAGACCCTCGAGATCCTTGAAATGGTTATTGAAAATGCTACGGTATGATGTTATGATGTTATGTACATGTATGCAAAATTAAGCAAGTGTATATACAGACAGTCATATTCACACAGAGCAAACAAGTCCTTAGGTTTAGGCTTGCATGGGGTTTGTAGGTAAGTACCCTCTTGAAGTTAGTTGGCTCAAAACCTATCCTATAAATAGTAACCGGGTTCTAAGGAGCTCAATATCATTGGATTGTTTTCTATGTTCATTGTTTTGGTTTAGCCACTTAACTGGCGACCAAAATATTCCAAGAAAACAATCCTCAATGAGTGTAGTATCGAGTATCTACCAACTTCGGACTGCACCAAAGTCGGTCATCTCACTACCCCTAAAAGGCCAAGATGGTCAAGTAAGGTTCTAAAGTCAATTGATGCTTCACGACACCACGCGGTGGCCCCGTACTCTCCTTGATTCAACTCAAGGGTTACCGGTACCAACCAAAGTGCCACATCAACATAGCTATTGTTTCAACCATGTCGGTATACCCCGCACAGTTCCCTCACAGTTTATTGCTACTTACCTAAAAGGTGCCCCCAAATCCGGGTGTAGGATTTAAAACAAACCCAAACAAGGAACCAAAATGTAAATCATGCAAATCAAACAATGTAAGCAAGTAAATGTGATATAACCCTAAGGTAACCCCACTTTTAAATGTTCCCTAGCGGAGTCTCCAGTTCTGTGATACGGTGGGAGAACTGACTTGTGGTTTTGCGTTTTGTGTTCGCAAATGTTTCGGTTTAGCAAGAGTCGCCACCGGCTTTTTATTTTATCCTAAGGAAAGGTCAAAAAGCACAGGAAAGACCTTTGAGATGTTTTCGTGGGTTCGGGGGGTAGATTATGAAAAGGGAAGGTGCTAGCACCCTTTTCATCCATGGTTATCCATGGGCTCTTAGTTACTTGTTTTAGATCACTTGCCTTGCTTTTCAATTGTTTAAAATGGTGCTTTGTGTGTGTGGTTTTGAAAATGTTTTGAAAAAGATGCCTTGTCTAGGCAACCTTTGTAACAATTCTTATTTGAATGTTTTACAAAGGTGTTTGTCTTTTTGAAAAGATGTTTCAATGTTTTTTGAAAGTTTGTTTTTTGAAGTTGTGTTGTGGAGTGTGTTTTGAAAAATGGCAAGGATGCTTTGCAATATTTTTGATTAAGTAACTAAGAGTTGTCTACCCTATTTTACTCAAAAGATCTTTCTTATGTTTTTAACCCTTTTAACAGTGTTGTTTCACCATTGTATTTGGTGAATAACCTTGCGTTATGATGTTTACGGGACAGGCGCGGGACGTTTGTATAGTCATAGAAGGCAACATATGGGACGTTTTAGCAATGTCGTTTTAGGGACTAGATCGTTTACCGAAGGCAACATCGAGGGTCATCGAGGGACTACGATCTTTTTATCGAGGGTCTTTGCTAAAACTCCCATGCTCGAGGGACATGACTATTTTCCGAGGCAACAAGCGAGGTTACCCTAAGGGTGCATGTGTGCAAAATGTGTTTGATTTGCATGCATTTAGTCTTTGATTATGGGTTGTCTACTTGTTGTTTTCATCTTTCCATACATCCTAATTACTAGCATTTGTGCAAAAGTAATAAAAAGTGCAAAAAATAAATCCTACACTATTACAACCATATTGAAGTGCATAGAAATATAAAGGCAAAAAATAAGATAAAAATAAATAAAAAGTGTGTCTTTCGACCCAGGCAGTAGCATCCTTCGATTGGCATTCTGTTGGCCTCCTTCGATTGGGGCTGGCAACAGCATAGTCACGTCTTTCGATTGGGGGGAATCAGCCTTCGATTTGCATTATGTTGGCCTCCTTCGATTGGGGCTGGCAACAGCAAAGTCACGTCTTTCGATTGGGCCTTGGCAGGGGCGAGGTCCTGTCCTTCGATTGGGCTTTGGCACCAGTCAGGTCATGTACTTCGATTGGAGGCTGGCACCAGCATGGGAGTGCCTTTCGTCTGAGCCTGGACTTAGTGCAAGTGTGCCTCTGGCTGGGCATGGAAGTCAGTGTGGAAACCAAAGGCTTCGTTTCATACTCCTGTCTCTTGTTTCTTTCGTTTTGACCTGGAGAAAAAGGGTAGAAGCCAGAAGCTTTGTTTCCTATTTCCTGTTTCCTGTTTCTTTCATTTCAAGCATTAAATGGCAACATGGCCTGAGGCCATGCTATTATTTGTCTTGTAAACAGTTTCATAGTTAAAACAAGTTCAGATAAACAGAAAGCCTAAACGAAAGGGTTAACTTTTTAAAAAACATGTTAACAGGGTGGAAACGAAAGGAACAGTGTTATGTACATGTTTGAAACGAACGTAAGGATTATTTACATGTTATGCCATGAAACAAAACGTTCAAGGGTAAGAGTGACTTACCTTGCTTCAGGTTGGAACGTGTGCTGGGCCTTTAAGTGGTTTCCTTGAATGCTTCTGGATTCGAAGGGAGGAACCAGGGGTTATGTCTTTGATACTGGATTCAAAAGAGAAGAACAAGCGTGAGGTTCTTCCTACTGGATTCGAAGGGTAACAAGGTGCATGGATGTTTCAGATTCTAAGGGGACAAGTGTTTGGATTCTGGGTATGATTTCTCAAGTGTTGATGAACTTGAGAGTTTTTGTTGTTTGAGAATTTTTGCAGATTCATTCGTCTGGCCAAAAGGTCCTCTCTAGCTTTGTAAAAAATTCCTCTATTTATAGAGAAAGAATGAACATGTTTTCAACAGCCAGCCTTGCAAAGAAAAGATAAAATAATGTAACGTGACAGTACAAGTGGGGGGCCTGTTGGCAGCTGGGTGCAGAATATGTGACTTATGCCTCTGACGTTGCTTGTGCTCAGACCAAATTCAGATGGAAAGCTGCTTTTGTGATAAAGTACTCTCTATGAAAAGAAAGAGTAAGTAGCCTTTAACCAAGAATAGCAGTATCTAACAGACAAAGCTTAAAACCCTTGTGCAGACTTCTGACTATGTAAAGATTTGGACGTAACACAGCCTGGCAAACGAGATTTGGTTTTGAGTCAAATGCAAGAATGGGATCGAAACACACCTGTTCGAAGGAAGCGTTTGCCTCAGTCGAAGCTTGTGGTCGAAACAAGCTAATGCGCAGGAAGCTATTGCCCAATCGAAAGCTCATGCTCGAAGGAAGCATATTTTCCAATCGAAAGTCCGTGTTTGAAGGAAGCAATGTTGCCCAATCGAAGCATGTTTGTAGGCAGTAAACTTGTCCAAATCGAAGCAGGCTTGCAGGCAGCTACTTGTCCAAATCGAAACAGGTTTGTAGGATGTACGCTTGTCCAAATCGAAGCAGGCTTGTAGGCAGCTACTTGTCCAAATCGAAACAGGTTTGTAGGCAGTACGCTTGGTGAATCGAAAAGGGTTTCCTTGCAGGGGGCATGTGTGGCCAGTAGGTCATGGCCTTCGATTGCAAGCATGCAGGCAGCAAAAGACAAAAACGAAATCTGCAACAAGAAGTCACATGCCCAGGCGAAAGAGGCACGCTAGCAGCCACTTTGAGCAATCGAAAGAGGCCAAGAGTCAATCGAAGGATGCAAGCCAAGCTTGTGTCGAAAGAGGCCAAAAGGCCAATCGAAGGATGCTGATCGAAAGAGGCCTAAAGGCCAATCGAAAGAGCTGAAACGAAGAACACTTGTATTTCTCCAATTTTTGTCAAAATGATATTTTTATCTGTTTTCTCCATTTTTGACAATTTCCTTTTAATTTTGGTACTGGAAAATCCCAATGCACTTGTTCAAGCTTGAACTTTGAGAATCCTTGTGAGAAAGGCCTTGAAGAATGAGAGGGCAAATTTTGGGGTACAACACTTTGCAAGTTGAGTTCTATGGCACGATTCAAGCTGTTTCAAAACATACCAAGCATTGGAAAAGCTTCCTTGGACCTCAGGCAAGCTCGAAAGAAGCTCAAGCACCCTTGAAAGTTGCTGCATTGTCCAGCTCGAAGTCAACTGAAACAGGTATTTCATGAACTTCTATCTCTCTATTTAGGAATAGTTAGGCTTAGGTTTGTGAATGAAATATGTTGTACTCATAGCCCTAAAGCCATACATATGCTTAGTTTTCATCTACATTAATCGTGCTAGGAGAATTTCACCCATGAACTTTCTGAAAAAACTAGGTTAGAAATTAGGGCCAGAGAAATTCTCTCTGGTCTTTGAGAGTTAATTCAAGTTTTTTATATGGTTGGATTCGTTGTTTAATGCTCTACAAGTTTCATGTCATGAGTTTTGTCAAAAAATCAAAGAATCAGGAGATAGCATTTTCTGTACAAGGCGCGCGTGTTACAGTTCAAAGGAAGAAGATGAAGTGAGTTTGGGTTGGGCCTATACAGGCTTGCTTCTGGCACCCCCCCCCCCCCCCCCCCTTTTCTTTTTACACCCCCCTGACCCATTTATTGTATATTTGTCATTTTTTGCATTTTGTTTTATTTCTGATTTTGATATTTTATTTTTTAACATAAAAAATACCCAAAAATTATTTTCACAAATTTTTGTATTTATTTGGGATTTATTTTAATTATTACTAGTATAAAAATGTTTATTTGCTTTATATTCTTTTTATCAAAACCTAAAAATAATGAAAAAATATGTTTATATTTATTTATTATTTTTATACACACTTGAAGATATTTTCTTGAAATATACACATTTTTGTAAATAATTAATTTTTATTTTTATATATTTAATATGTTTAATATATATACTTAGGACAAAAATACAAAAAAAGAATACATTTTCATTTTATTAATACTTTACACTAAAAATATCATTTTTACAATATACTTTTATTTTTTGTACAAATTAATATATTATTGTATATAATTAATAAATAATACTATTTATTTAAGAATTAGGGTTTTTGCCCTAAATAACAAAATAATTAAAATTGACTTTATTTTATTATTTACATTTCACATTAAAAAATACCTTTTACATACATAAAAATCTTTTTTTTTGCATAATACATTTTATTTGATATTTATTTAATTGTATTTATTTAAATATTATATTATGCCTTGTATATTCAATTTGGTTGTAATAACTTAGAATTTAATTTCTTGTCAAATACCCCCAATTCAAATTTGTACCACCCCTCCCTATATCATATTGTAATAGTGTAGGATTTAAATTCTCGCACTTTTTAAATGCTTTCAATTATGCCATGGTTAGACCTAGGGTTTGTATATAAATAAAATCAACAAATAGCTTAACCAAATTCAAGATAAACATGCATGAAAAACAAACACAATGCACACTTGCACCCCTATCCACTTGTTGCCTTCAAAAATGGGCCATGATATGCATGTCAAGCACTTTGGCAAAACAAAAACAAAAACAAAGATCATAGTCCCTCGATGGCGCTATCTGAGTTGCCTAAACAAAATGATCAAGTCCCTCAAGAAATTGTCAAAAATACTTGACACAATTGCTATCATGGTCTATACGATGACCCGCGCCTGTCCCGTAAAACATCCTAACATAAGGTTGTTCACCAAATACAATGGTGAAGCAACACTGTTAAAAGGGTTAAAAACATAAGAAAGATCTTTGAGTAAAATAGGGTAGACAACTCTTAGTTACTTGATCAAAGCTTGCAAAAAAAAACATCCTTGCTATCTTCAAAACACACTTCACAACACAATTTCAAAACCCTACTTTCAAACATTGAAAACTTTTCAAAAGACAAAAATACCTTTGTATACATTCAAATACGAATCATTACAAAGGTTGCCACAACGATGGCCCCTTTTCAAAACATCTTTCAAAATCACACACAAAGCACCATTTCAAACAATTGAAGAGCACCATTTCAAACAATTGAAAAGCAAAGCAAGTGATCTAAGCAAGTAACTAAGAGCTCATGGATAACCATGGATAGTGTTGTACCCCAAAATTCGCCCTCCCTTTCTTCAGGAAACCATCTTAGATTTTTCAAAATCCCCTGAAACAAATCCAAGTCCTGAGTTATCCTTTTGCCCAAGCAAGTCACTTACAAGAGCAAGATGATCTCACAAACTCCAGAAACAACGCTTTCATCTTGAGGAAAATCAAATTCTAAGTGCTTAAAATGTTTCTATAAAATAAGTGTTTTTAGAAAAATCAGCGCTTCAGAACTTCTGGACCCATTCCAGATGAAGACGGTCAGAAGTTGCAAGTTTGGCTCAGCATGGTCAGAAGTTGGCTCTTCAGCAGCTACATCAGTTCAATCAGAAGTTGTAAACATGGTTCAGAGTGTAAGCCTCAAACAGAACATGCCCCTTCAGCAGTTACACAAGCTCTGTCAGAACTTGCTAAAGGAATGCAAGAGAAACATGAAAGTATAAAGGCTCCTTCAGAACAGGTTGAAATCAGAAGATGAAAGGTCAGAGGGATAGGTGTCACATTGATACAGAATCTCTAAGTCCAGGTTGTCCAGAAGTAGATCCAAGGAACGTACCAGAAAACCAGGAGAATCTCCAGAGCTTGCTAAGACAACAGGTAGCCAAGGCCAGAGCATGGTTTACGCTGCTGATTCAACAACCAGAATGTTGGTATTGACAGGTCTTGTCACCATTTAATGCCCATTAATGCCTCCAACCACTCCTGAGCATTCACGTGTGGCTTGGAAAATGCTTTTGCACAGATTCTGGCATGGGTCTTCACGCCACCGCCCATTTCAGAGGTCACTTCTCCCCAATCTACGCCTGCTGCTGCTACCTAGGCTGAAAGATAGCTGTTATCACAACTTCCCAGGAATTTCTGTCAAAGAACAAGATTCAAACTCTGTTGGCGCCTTAAATGTTCAAGGCATCCACAAGAACTTTGCCTATAAATAGAGAGCTTTCACCACTGCAAAAGACGTTCAAGAAAAGAAACAGAAAAAAATTGCTAAGAGAGAAACGAAACTCCTAGCAACATAACATCCTGAAACTCTGTCAAAATTTCCAGCTTTGTTTCATAACTTTAAGTTTCTTACCTTCAACTTCATCAAACATCCAGCTCTTTTCTGTAAACCAAAAATGTTCTTTCCAAACTTCTGACCCTATACACGTATACACCTTCACTTCCCCTTTTCCAAATCTATCCAGAACACCACCAGAAAAAAGCTAACTTTCACCCACCACCTTCCAGACAGTCAGGTAAGCATCTGCTGACCCTCACCACACTGTTAAGCATCATCAGTTGTGCATATTCAAGAGACATAATGTAAATATTCATGTTATTGCTGTTTATGTTCTGAGGACTCTCATACCTCAGAACGTTCTGAGCCAGTTTAGGACTTGCCTGTGACCTTGGTGATTCTGACTTCTGAGACATTTTGCTATTTTGCTGGATCTGTTCCAAATATGTTTTCTGTTTTGTGGAGTAACAACAGGATTGCAGATGTTCTGATTAGTGCAGGAAAAAGCCCAGTACTGACTTTGACGTTAGCACATCTGAAGCCTGTTTTGCTGTCAATGACATCAGAACCTCTGAGAGTCATTGCCTTTTCAGCAGAATCTGAACTTCTGGGTTCTCCACTAACAAACTTCTGTCTTGCAGCGCAGGGAAATCAGAACTTCTGGTTTCCCCACTAACAGGGTTCTGTTTTGCAGGTTCTAGAGTCAGAAGTTCTGACTCATCCAGTTTCACCAACAGGTTGATCATCTGACGGCGGATCTGGGTCAGAACTTCTGATGGCCTACCAACAGCGCGCGGGCTCCCTTTCTCTCTCTATATATCTTGTTTTCCGCTATTTTCTTTTTTGTCTATTTTTCTCGTTGAACCCCCTATGTACAAATGTGTATCCCCCTCCCCTAACTATTGTAATAGCGTAGGATTTTACGTTTCCACTTCTTATTGCTAGTAATTAGGACGTGTATGACAAGATAAAATCAATGAAATGGAAAAACCTAATTCAAAGAAAAACTCTTGTATGCAATAAAACACACTTGCACACTAGCACCCCTAGGGTTACATCCACTTGTTGCCTTTCGAAATTGGGCCATATTGCATGTTAGGTCTCTTTGGGCAAGACAAACGAATTGAATGATCATGGTCCCTCGACAATATTTTTCAAAATAAAATGATCAAGTCCCTTAAGGAAAATGCCCAAAGATACTTGGCACCATTGCAATTATGGTCTAAACGATGACCCGCGCCTGTCCCTTTCACATCCTAACACAAGATTGTCCACCAAATACAATGGTGGAACAAAATTGTTAAAAAGGGTTAAAGATATAGCAAAAATCTTTGAGAACTTTAGGGTAGATCGCTCTTAAGTACTTGCCAACTTGCAAAATGAAAACACTTGCCTGTTTTTTCACACATCACAACACTTTCAAAAACAAACTTTCAAAAAAAAACAAAATGAAAACCTTTTCAAAAGACATACACCTTTGTATACATCCCAACATGGATCATTACAAAGGTTGCCACCACATTGGCCTCTTTTCAAAACATTTTCAAACCCACACACACAAGCACCATTTCAAACAATTGAAAAAGGCAAGTGATCTAAGCAAGTAACTAAGAGCCCATGGATAACCATGGATAGAAAGGGTGCTAATACCTTCCCTTTCTATAATCTACTCCCTGAACCCAAGGAAACATCTCAAAGGTTTTTGCTGTGCTTTTTAAACCTTTCCTTAGGATAAAATAAAAAGTCGGTGGCGACTCTTGCTCAACCGCACATTTGCGAAAACAAACGCAAAACTCATAGTCAGTTCTCCCACCGTATCACAGAACTGGCGACTCTGCTGGGGAAACAACTTCAAAAGTGGAGTAACCTTAGGGCTTAGATCACCCTCTTGCATGACTAAATTGTTTGATTTGCTTGCTTTATACTTTGGCTCTATTGTTTGGGTTTACAATCCTCCACCCGGATTTTGGGAAACATTCATAGATAGCAATACGTTGTGGAAACTGTGCGGGGTATACCGACACGGTCTAAGCAATAGCTATATTAGTGCGACATATTTGTGAGTACCGGTAACCCTTGAGTTCAATCAAGGAGAGTACGGGGCCGCTGAGTGATGTCACTAAGCACTAATGACCTAGAACCTTACTTGACCATCTTGGCCTTTCATTAGGGGTAGTGAGATGACCGGCTTTGGTGCAGTCCGAAGTTGGTAGATACTCGATACTACACTCATTGAGGGTTGTTTTCTTGGAATATTTTGGTCGCTAGTTAAGTGGCTAAACCGAAACAATGAACATTGAAAATAATCTAATGATATTGAGCTCCTTAGAACCCGGTTACTATTTATAGGACAGGTTTTTAAGCCAACTACACTCAAGAGGGTACTTACCTATGAAACCCCGTGCCAGCCTGAAACTAGGGTTTGGTGTGATTTGCTTGTACATATGTTTTGTGCATACATCATAAACATCATGAAGCATCATATGCATTTACTAACCATTTCAAGGGTTTTGGATCTTCATCTTTGTTCTTGTTTTGCAGGACATGGAAATTCCTCGCAGAAACACCATCCAAGTCAACCTTGTGAGAATCTCTCCTCAACTCAAGGAGCTCACCTCAAGAATTCCAGAAAATTCATCCTTCAGTGAAAGACATGGTAGACTGCTCAGCCTAGTCAACGCCAACATTGAAGAAGACATGATGAAAGTGCTATTCCAGTTCTTTGACCCTCTTCACCACTGTTTCACTTTCCCCGATTATCAGTTGGTACCCACTCTGGAGGAGTTTTCTCAACTCCTGAGGATTCCTATCCTTAATCAACTACCCTTCAACGGTACGGAAAAGGAACCAAAGCCGGAAGATGTTGCTCGAGCATTACATCTACAACCATCCGACATCAAGGGGCATTGGGAAACCAGAAGCGGCGTCAAAGGATTCTTAGCCAAGTTCTTGTTTGAGAAGGCACAAGAATGTTGGAACTCATTGGACCTACAAGCCTTTGAGGAGGTTGTGGCACTCCTTATCTATGGGTTGGTCTTGTTCCCGAATCCTGACCAATTGATAGATGTCAACGCTGTCAAAATCTTCTTGTCCAGAAACCCAATACCAACATTGCTTGGGGACATCCTTCACTCATTTTACACACGAACAATGAGAAAGAGGGGTGTTCTCATGTGTTGTACTCCTCTCCTCGCAAGGTGGTTTATTTCGCACCTTCCCCAATCTGTCTTGAAGAATGATCAAGGTACAAGGTGGTCCCAACGATTGATGGCTCTTACTCATTCTGATGTGCACTGGTGTTCTCGGTCCAGAGAAAATGTCATCATTATCGACCGTTGCGGAGAATTTCCTAATGTTCCTTTACTTGGAATTAGAGGGGGTATCACCTACAATCCTTGCCTAGCTTTGAGGCAATTTAGATATGCCCGGAGGGATGGCCCTCATGATATGTTGATTCCTAGCTTAGTTTTTGACTTCGACAACGATGCGCAAGGACTTCGCCAAAGATTCATCAGAGCTTGGGGAAAACTCAACAAGGTTGATAGCAAGACTCTGGGACGCAAGAACTCCATCCCTCTTGAACCTTATCTCAAATGGGTACGAGCCCGAGCCCAAAGATTGATGATGCCTTATCCTCATGTTCTCCCTGTGATTAAAGAGCCCGTCAATGAATGAGAGGTTTCTTACACCATCCTACATCCAGACATGCCTACATCGTGGGAGGAAATGCAGAAAAGCTGGATTCAGCTCAAGGAGGAACGTAATACTTTTGAGGCTAGCTTCTACGCCAGTGAGAAGAAGGTTCTAGAGCTTACCCGCCAACTCCATGAGAAAGAGGTCCTCAACACCTACATCGCACCAAAAAGGATGCGCAATGTCTTTCTACCCTGAGAAATTATTTTGTAATTTTTGACCCATGGGTCATTTATGTACTGACAAATCTTTTCTTATTAAAATGACGTGCGTTCCTTTTGTCTACAACAATTGTGAATTTCCAAAACCCTTGAATGCATTGCATAGATAGCATCTCATGCATCATGTGCATAACAGGTACCCCTTTTTTTTCTACAGGTTGCTTAATCTTCTTTGCTGTTTATTTGGAACAGTCAGTCATCATGAATCCAGACTCATCCAGTGAGCAAGCAATCAAGGCCCTTCAGGCCCAAAGTGCACAGTTTCAAGAGATGGTCCTAAGCCTAGCCCAGGGTCAGCAAGAGTTGAAGACTCTACTCATGAAGAAGAAAAAGAAAAAGAGGACCGCGTTGTTCAACACCGGGCGCAGATTTGGGAACACACTCCATAATGAAGCTGATCCAACTACTTCTTCTGCTGAGAAAAATAGTCCCCAAGGGGGAGGAGCTCCTAGTCCCGCAGTCTCCGACAACGAGACGGACTATAACGACGAACAATACCCACCTGCTACTGACAGATACAAGCAATTGGAGGACCGCTTGAGCGCCATGGAAATTCAGAATGTGCCAGGACTGGATTTCGGAGATTTGGGGTTATCTTCTGGGGTAGTAATTCCACACAAGTTTAAGGCGCCTGCCTTCGCCAAGTATGATGGGGTCTCCTGCCCAAAGCTGCATCTGAGGTCGTATGTAAGGAAAATCCAACCTTATACGGAGGATAAGAACCTCTGGATTCACTTCTTCCAAGATAGTCTCTCGGGGTCACAGCTTGAATGGTTCTACCAATTGGATGGAACTAGCATCCGACACTGGGAAGATTTGGCAACCGCATTCTACAGACAATACCAATACAATTCTGATCTCGCTCCTACGCGTACCCAACTTCAGGGTATGTCTCTAGGAACGGGTGAAGGGTTCAAAGAGTACGCCCAAAAATGGAGAGATTTGGCTGGCAGGGTGCAGCCTCCATTGACTGATCGGGAGCTGGTTGATATGTTTCTAGGGACGTTGTCTGGTCCGTTTTTCAATCATTTGGTTGGTAACTCCTCCGCTGGGTTTACAGATTTGATATTGACAGGAGAAAGGATTGAAGCTGGCATCAGGTCAGGCAAGATACAAAAGGCTGCCTCCACAAGTGCTGAGAAGAGGCCATTTAAGAAAGAAGCAAGTGCCGTCTATGGTCCTAGAAGACAAGCCAAGCCCGAAAGTCGTCAAGCCGTCAATGCTTTGGTCATCTCAAAACCTGTTGCTGCTCCTCAGCAGTACAATCAACAAAGAAGCGAAAGGCCCAAGAGGCAGTATACTCGATTGAGTATGACCTTATCTCAAATTTTACCCCAACTGTTATCCACCAACCTGGTAACCCTCAAAGAAGCTCCTAAGGTCGTCAACACTGCGTCTCCTAAGTATAACCCTAGTGCCCGGTGTGCTTATCATTCTGATGGTCCCGGGCACACTACTGATGATTGCTGGGCCTTAAGAAACAAAGTGCAAGATCTGATCGACGCAAAGGAAATTCAGTTTGAAGACCCGGAGAGACCAAATGTTGTAACTGCTCCTATGCCCCAGCATAGGGTAAATGCCATTGAGGAAGAAATGTATGATGTTTCGGTAGATGAAGTTGTTACCCCTCTGAAGACCGTCAAGAAGAACCTACTGCTGGCCGGTTTATTTCCGGGTTGCAGTGAAGGTTGCCTGCTCTGTGCTATTTCCCTATCTGGTTGTCCCTTGCTGAAGATAGGCATCCAAAGCCTAATGGATAGCAAGGAGATTCTGTTTAAGAAGTCGGCTGTTCCGTTGGTTCCGGCAGAAGAAGTTTTCGTGGTTACCATCTTCAATAATCCAATCAAGACTCTCCCGAAGAAGCCTGTTCAAATCATGACTGTTGCACCTGTGATTATTACTGTTCCGGGGCCTCTCCCCTACGTATCTGATAAAGCTGTCCCTTGGCATTATGGCGAAGACGTATATGTGAATGGAATCAAACAGGAATTTGACACTGGCGCCAGTATCTGCGATATCACTGGTCCAACCAAGGTCACCCGCAGTGGCAGGCTCTTCTCGCCTGACATTGCACCTCCCGCCATTCGAAGACCCCTCCTTATAAAACCTGCAAGTTTACTTGTTCCTGCTGCTGATCAAGTTGTTTCCCCTGCTGCCGAGTCTTCAAATGCTCGGGGCAAAAGGATTGAAGAAGAGCCTGCCCGGATGGAGGCACCGATACCCGTAAATGTTGAGGCCTCCCAACAAGAAATGGAGGAGATTCTGAAAATAATAAAGAAAAGTGATTTCAATGTTGTCGAACAGCTGGGGCATACGCCCTCCAAGATCTCCCTGCTCTCCTTATTGCTATGCTCTGAGGCCCATGCTAAAGCCTTGATTTCATTTCTCAAGACGGCCCATGTACCACAGGAGACATCTGCAGCCCAATTCGCTGATTGCATAGCAAACCTGACAGCAGACAATGGCTTGGGGTTTTCAGATGCTGACCTAACCGCGAAGGGAAGAGACCACAACGATGCCCTGCATGTCTCTATCGAATGCAGGGGCACTACTCTGGCGCATGTATTGGTGGATACTGGTTCTTCCTTGAATGTTCTACCGAAAAAGACTTTAGACCGTTTGGATTATGAAGGCCTGGAACTGAAGCCCAGCAATATCATCGTCAGGGCCTTTGACGGTTCAAAAAGGATGGTTCATGGAGAGGTTAACATCCCTATTCGTGTGGGCTCTCAAGTATTTGACTCTACTTTTTATGTGATGGATATACGTCCATCGTACTCTTGTCTACTGGGTCGACCTTGGATCCATAAAGCTGGGGCAGTGACCTCCACCTTGCACCAGAAGCTGAAGTATCCCGTCAGGGGAAAGATTGTCACTGTGCAAGGAGAAGAGGAGTATATGGTGAGCCATTTGAATTCCTTCAGATACATTGAGATGGATGGGGAGTTTATTGAAACCCCCTTTCAGCATTTCGAGGAGGTGCATCCAATTTCAGCAGCAGTAGAGGCAACAGTTGAAGAGAATGTTTCCTTGAAGATGGCTTCCTTAAGGGATGCCCGGGCTGTGGTTCAGAAAGGCAATTGTGCAAGCTGGGGTCAGCTTCCCGACTTCACTCAGAAGAACGACAAGTTTGGGCTGGGCTTTACTGCAGAGGCTCAGAGGGTTGTGCGCAAAGAGAAGATCAGAAAGGCTCTGGTGTTTATCTCCAGCTCAAGGGTGAATGCTATCGAGGAGGATGTAGAGGAAGCAGAGTTTGACAGTTGGATCTACCCGACCACCAACGACGGACCAAGCAACTGGACGGCAAAGGATTTTACCCCGATCACATTTGTCACGCAGTAATTGATTTCTTTTGATTTCCCAATTTGTAACAAACAATATGAAACTTTGTTGGCTCGGTGTCCTACCCGGGGCATCGTAGCTCCATTTGTGAGGGCTTTTTGTATGACATTTTCATATATCATCAATCAAAACATTGGACGTTTGTTGCATTTCAAATCTTGCGCTCTTTTCCTTTGTGTTATATATACTGCAAAACAGTTATATTTACACACACTCACTTATACAGGTTTCAATCCACTCTGGATCTCACTGGTAACAGCTCTGCTACCGCCAGTTATGACTTCGAAAATCCGATCAACTTGGCCGAGGACGAAGGTGAAGATGATTGCGAAGTGCCTGGTGAACTCGCAAGAATGCTGCTCCAGGAAGAGAGGGCTATTCAGCCACATGAAGAGCTTGTGGAAACAATTAACTTGGGTACTGAGACTGATAGGAAAGAGGTCAAGATTGGTGCCAATCTAGAGCTTAGCGTGAAGCAACGATTGATCCAGATGCTACAAGATTACATGGAAATTTTTGCTTGGTCCTATGAAGATATGCCTGGTTTGGATGCCGACATTGTAGTTCACCATCTTCCAACCAAGGAAGATTGCCCTCCGGTAAAGCAAAAAGTCCGACGGATGCGTCCAGAGATGTCCGAAAAGATCAAGGCCGAGGTTATGAAACAGTTTGATGCCGGATTCCTTGCAGTGACTTCATACCCTCAGTGGGTTGCCAATGTAGTGCTAGTACCGAAGAAGGACGGTAAAGTCAGAATGTGTGTCGACTACAGGGATCTGAACAGGGCCAGCCCCAAGAATGACTTCCCCCTACCTCACATTGATGTCCTTGTTGACAATACAGCTCAACACAAGGTGTTCTCCTTCATGGATGGTTTCTCAGGGTATAATCAGATCAAGATGGCTCCAGAGGATATGGAGAAAACTACATTTGTGACTCAGTGGGGCACCTTCTGTTATAAGGTCATGCCGTTCGGACTGAAAAATGCTGGGGCAACCTATCAACGTGCCATGGTTGCTTTATTTCATGATATGATCCATCATGAGATTGAGGTATACGTTGATGACATGATCGCAAGGTCTCAAACTGAGGAGGAGCACCTTGACCATCTGAGGAAGTTATTTGACCGACTCAAGTTATACAAGCTGAGGTTGAATCCCAACAAATGCACCTTTGGGGTAAGGTCCGGAAAATTGCTAGGTTTCATTGTAAGTGATAAAGGTATTCAGGTAGACCCCGCCAAGGTAAAAGCCATACAAGAAATGCCGACTCCAAAAACAGAGAAAGAAGTCAGAGGCTTCCTAGGACGACTGAATTACATTGCCCGATTCATCTCACATCTGACTGCTACTTGTGAGCCAATCTTCAAGCTGCTGAAGAAAGATCAAGTAGTACGCTGGAATGATGAATGTCAGGCCGCCTTTGAAAGAATAAAGGAATATCTCCAAGAGCCACCCATTCTTATGCCACCGATGGAAGGAAGACCTCTGATACTATACCTGACAGTACTTGACAATTCAATGGGGTGTGTGCTGGGACAGTATGACGAGTCTGGCCGAAAAGAGCACGCTATTTATTACTTGAGAAAAAAGTTTACCGACTGTGAGTCTCGTTACTCACTGCTTGAGAAAACTTGCTGCGCTCTTGTATGGGCTGCTCGCCGGCTGAGACAGTATATGCTGACTCACACTACTTTATTGATTTCAAAGATGGATCCCATCAAGTACATATTTGAAAAGCCCGCTCTGTCTGGAAGAATAGCGAGATGGCAAATGATCTTGACAGAATATGATATCCAGTATACTACTCAGAAAGCAATTAAGGGAAGTGTACTGGCAGATCATTTGGCCCACCAACCTGTGGACGATTACCAATCATTAAACTTTGATTTTCCGGACGAAGACATCATGGTGGTAACTGACTGTGAAGTACCTGGACTGGATGAAGAACCTGAAGAAGGATCCCGATGGTCTATGCACTTCGATGGAGCCTCCAATGCTTTGGGTAACAGCATCGGCGATGTAATCATATCTCCCAAAGGAACTCATACTCCACTCACCGCCCGATTATGTTTCAACTGCACCAACAACATGGCAGAATATGAGGCATGTATCATGGGTTTACAAGCTGCAATCGACTTGAGGATCAAATTTCTAAGTGTCTTCGGAGATTCCGCTCTTGTGATCAATCAGATCAAAGGCGAGTGGGATATGAAACACCCGAATCTTATCCCTTACAAGGAGTATGTGTCAACCCTGCTTCCCCACTTTGAAGAAATAACTTTTGAGCACTTCCCAAGAGAAGAGAATCAGCTAGCGGACGCACTAGCTACGATGTCTTCAATGTTCAAAGTTAATGAGGCTCCCCGGATCATTATCTGGAAGTTGGATGAACCGGCATACTGCTGTGAGTTAGAAGCTGAGAAGGGGATTGAAAAACCCTGGTATCACGAGGTGAAGAGGTACTTGGAAGCTCAGGAATACCCTGAAGGTGCGTCTGTCAATGATAAAAAGTTCATGAGGAGGTTTGCTGCAAAATTCTTCCTCAGCAACGGCATTCTCTACAAGCGGAATCATGATTCAACTCTGCTACGTTGTGTGGATAAAGCTGAAGCAGAGAAAATTATGATGGAATTACATAAAGGCACATTTGGAACACATTCCAGTGGACACACCATGGCCAAGAAAATCCTTCGGGCAGGATATTTCTGGTCCACAATGGAAGCTGATTGTTACCAACACTCCCGAACTTGTCATAAATGCCAGATCTATGCTGACAAGGTGCATATCCCGCCGGTTCCTCTGAACGTCCTGACGGAACCTTGGCCTTTCGCAATGTGGGGGATCGATATGATCGGTGAGATCCGACCGACGGCATCCAATGGGCATCGCTTCATCTTGGTGGAAATCGATTACTTCACGAAATGGGTTGAGGCAGCATCCTATGCCACAGTAACCAAGAGCGTCGTGGCACGTTTCATCCGGCATAATCTGATCTGTCGGTACGGTGTCCCGGAAAGAATCATTACGGACAATGGTAACAATCTCAATAACAAAATGATCACTGAACTCTGTGAACAATTCAAGATACAGCACCACAATTCTTCTCCCTACCGGCCGAAGATGAATGGGGCTGTAGAGGCAGCCAACAAAAATATCAAGAAAATTGTGCAGAAGATGACAGTGACCTATAAAGATTGGCACGAGATGTTACCATTCGCTCTTCATGGGTACCGCACCTCAGCCAGAACGTCAACCGGGGCAGCTCCCTTCTCCTTGGTCTATGGAATGGAAGCAGTCTTGCCAATTGAAGTCCAGATACCCTCTCTCCGGATAATGAAGGATGCAGACTTGAATGAAAACGATTGGATCCAGACTCGACTTGATCAATTAAATCTGATTGACGAAAAGAGGCTCACTGCTATCTGTCATGGTCAAACGTATCAAAAACGGATGATCAGGGCATTTAACAAGAAAGTCAAACCACAAGAGTATCAAGTTGGGGACCTGGTAATCAAACGCATTATCCTTCCTCAAAGTGATCCCCGGGGCAAATGGACCCCTACTTACGAAGGGCCATTTGTGGTTAAACGAGTGTTCTCAGGAGGAGCCATGATCCTAAGCACCATGGATGGTGACGACCTTCCTCACCCCGCCAATGCAGACATAGTGAAAAAATACTACGCATAAATAAAAGACCCGCTAGGTTGACATACCTAGGCAAAAATAAGGGCTTCCCGGCTAACCAAAAGGGTTCGGGCAAAAATAAGGGATGAAATGAAAAAATCTGTACACCCGGCAAGTCGAAAACCTGAAAAGGCGGCTTGGGCAAAAATGGGTATCTCGGTGGACTGAAAACCCGAAAGGGCAGTCCAGGCAAAAATTAGGGATGGAGCATAACACTATGTCTCATTGGATCACATCGCATCCAGAATTCAGTATCAACTACCTGGCTCAGACTTCGGCATCGACCAATCAGCTTCATCTTCAACCAGGCAGCAAAGTGATGAGACGCCCGGAGACATAAAGGCAATAGCAGAGTTGGAACCCAGTGGGATCGTTCACATAGCTGTTTTATTTCCGTTTCAAAATTCTATGTTATTTGGCGGCGTCCTCTTACTAGGATGTCAGCCTCTTGTATAAAAACGCCTATTCACAGGCGAAGTCTAAATCAATACAAATTCACTGGTTCATACAAATTACCATTGTTTTCCTTTTTCTGTTTTGTCTTGCGAAGAACGTCCAATGTTCATTTTTGGTATATGCATTTGACATTAAATTGCTGATTCATAAATATTCGCATATGAAACAAGAGATTGATTACCGGTGACATCAGAGACAGGGGCAATTGAAGTTGGCTGATGCGGTCGGGTTGCTTTGTCCGCCAAGGTACCAAGGTAGATTCGACTCAAGAATGCGACTAAATCATCTCAACTCCCCGCAGAGTAAGACAAGATTCGGCAATACTTTCCCCAAGCAGAGTTGTTTCCCTATCAATCCTGAAAAAGGCACCACATTCCCCAGCGGAGTATAGGCATTCGTCAGCAAGCATCCCCGGCAGTCTTGATCTAAGTTTGTTACCTGGCGAAATACGGACACCCCAGTAGAACCATTTACCAGCACAATTCCAAAAGTTTCCCCAGGAAAGTGGGATTCTTGTCCCCAACAGGTCTTGAAGCTTATCCCCAGTAGATTCTGGAAGCTTATCTCCTGCGAAATACGGACGTCTCTCCCTAACTTTATTCAGAGTCATTCCTCACAAAGGCTTATAACTGGATTATCCTCAGCTAATCGCCACGGAAGATCGCCCCCAATAAAGTTCTTTCAATCCCCAGCGGATTTTATCTTTGGCATCCCCAGCAGATTTTATCTTTGGCATCCCCAGCAGATTTTATCTTTGTTATCCCCAGTGGAGTCCATCATCGAAACCCTCAGCGAAGCTCTCATCAAAACTTCAGCAAAGTATCTCGGCCACTGGGCAACTCCCCAGCCGATCGTCAAAGACCTATTTTCCTAAGACGAAGATACATTCATAAGCATTTCACACTTTCATACATCTTGCTTACATACATGATAAAGTGCATACAACACTATCTCATGTTGAACATCATGACATCATGCATATCATACATCATGACATTGCGTACAACTTATGTTTTTTCCTTTTCAGGGAAAAAGACGATCCCAAAAACAAACGTTTCCAGACTCGATTCCTGTATCTAGCCAGGGCACGTCTGAAGAGTTCGAAGATTCGATTCCTGTATCCAGCCAGGGCACATCTATCAACTGTCAGTTTCCAGAATCGATTCCTGTATCTAGCCAGGGCACGTCTGAAGAGTTCGAAGATTCGATTCCTGTATCCAGCCAGGGCACATCTATCAACTGTCAGTTTCCAGACTCGATTCCTGTATCTAGCCAGGGCACGTCTGAAGAGTTCGAAGATTCGATTCCTGTATCCAGCCAGGGCACATCTATCAACTGTCAGTTTCCAAACTCGATTCCTGTATCTAGCCAGGGCACGTCTGAAGAGTTCGAAGATTCGATTCCTGTATCCAGCCAGGGCACATCTATCAACTGTCAGTTTCCAGACTCGATTCCTGTATCTAGCTAGGGCACGTCTGAAGAGTTCGAAGATTCGATTCCTGTATCCAGCCAGGGCACATCTATCAACTATCACGTTTCCAGACTCGATTCCTGTATCTAGCCAGGGCACGTCTGAAGAGTCCGAAGATTCGATTCCTGTATCCAGCCAGGGCACATCTATTAACGACTATTTCCGGATTCGACTCCTGTATCCAGCCAGGGCACATCTGTGAGCAACCGATTGTAGATTCGATACCTGTATCTAGCCAGGGCACATCTGCATAAGGAGATTGAAGATCAAACACCTGTAACAAGCCAGGAAAACATCCGTCTTTCTCAAATATACAAATTTCTCGCTAAGGAATCTCTTAAGCGATCGACACTTCCAAATGGCATCTATAAGCCCATTCCCGACAAGGTTCTGTCACGTCTCCAGATGGCATCTATAAGCCCATCTCCCTACCTACCGCCTCTCCAAATGGCATCTGTAAGCCCATTCCCGCCATCACATTGCTGATACTCTACTAGGCGAGTGCAAATTTTCGGGCACTCTGGTGTCCAATCTCCTTTTACCTTCGAGTCGCGAAAGGCAAACTCGCCAATCTAACTCTTCAGGTTCAAGAAGATTGAACAGGGGCAACTGTTGTACCCCAAAATTCGCCCTCCCTTTCTTCAGGAAACCATCTTAGATTTTTCAAAATCCCCTGAAACAAATCCAAGTCCTGAGTTATCCTTTTGCCCAAGCAAGTCACTTACAAGAGCAAGATGATCTCACAAACTCCAGAAACAACGCTTTCATCTTGAGGAAAATCAAATTCTAAGTGCTTAAAATGTTTCTATAAAATAAGTGTTTTTAGAAAAATCAGCGCTTCAGAACTTCTGGACCCATTCCAGATGAAGACGGTCAGAAGTTGCAAGTTTGGCTCAGCATGGTCAGAAGTTGGCTCTTCAGCAGCTACATCAGTTCAATCAGAAGTTGTAAACGTGGTTCAGAGTGTAAGCCTCAAACAGAACATGCCCCTTCAGCAGTTACACAAGCTCTGTCAGAACTTGCTAAAGGAATGCAAGAGAAACATGAAAGTATAAAGGCTCCTTCAGAACAGGTTGAAATCAGAAGATGAAAGGTCAGAGGGATAGGTGTCACATTGATACAGAATCTCTAAGTCCAGGTTGTCCAGAAGTAGATCCAAGGAACGTACCAGAAAACCAGGAGAATCTCCAGAGCTTGCTAAGACAACAGGTAGCCAAGGCCAGAGCATGGTTTACGCTGCTGATTCAACAACCAGAATGTTGGTATTGACAGGTCTTGTCACCATTTAATGCCCATTAATGCCTCCAACCACTCCTGAGCATTCACGTGTGGCTTGGAAAATGCTTTTGCACAGATTCTGGCATGGGTCTTCACGCCACCGCCCATTTCAGAGGTCACTTCTCCCCAATCTACGCCTGCTGCTGCTACCTAGGCTGAAAGATAGCTGTTATCACAACTTCTCAGGAATTTCTGTCAAAGAACAAGATTCAAACTCTGTTGGCGCCTTAAATGTTCAAGGCATCCACAAGAACTTTGCCTATAAATAGAGAGTTTTCACCACTGCAAAAGACGTTCAAGAAAAGAAACAGAAAAAAATTGCTAAGAGAGAAACGAAACTCCTAGCAACATAACATCCTGAAACTCTGTCAAAATTTCCAGCTTTGTTTCATAACTTTAAGTTTCTTACCTTCAACTTCATCAAACATCCAGCTCTTTTCTGTAAACCAAAAATGTTCTTTCCAAACTTCTGACCCTATACACGTATACACCTTCACTTCCCCTTTTCCAAATCTATCCAGAACACCACCAGAAAAAAGCTAACTTTCACCCACCACCTTCCAGACAGTCAGGTAAGCACCTGCTGACCCTCACCACACTGTTAAGCATCATCAGTTGTGCATATTCAAGAGACATAATGTAAATATTCATGTTATTGCTGTTTATGTTCTGAGGACTCTCATACCTCAGAATGTTCTGAGCCAGTTTAGGACTTGCCTGTGACCTTGGTGATTCTGACTTCTGAGACATTTTGCTATTTTGCTGGATCTGTTCCAAATATGTTTTCTGTTTTGTGGAGTAACAACAGGATTGCAGATGTTCTGATTAGTGCAGGAAAAAGCCCAGTACTGACTTTGACGTTAGCACATCTGAAGCTTGTTTTGCTGTCAATGACATCAGAACCTCTGAGAGTCATTGCCTTTTCAGCAGAATCTGAACTTCTGGGTTCTCCACTAACAAACTTCTGTCTTGCAGCGCAGGGAAATCAGAACTTCTGGTTTCCCCACTAACAGGGTTCTGTTTTGCAGGTTCTAGAGTCAGAAGTTCTGACTCATCCAGTTTCACCAACAGGTTGATCATCTGACAGCGGATCTGGGTCAGAACTTCTGATGGCCTACCAACAGCGCGCGGGCTCCCTTTCTCTCTCTATATATCTTGTTTTCCGCTATTTTCTTTTTTGTCTATTTTTCTCGTTGAACCCCCTATGTACAAATGTGTATCCCCCTCCCCTAACTATTGTAATAGCGTAGGATTTTACGTTTCCGCTTCTTATTGCTAGTAATTAGGACGTGTATGACAAGATAAAATCAATGAAATAGAAAAACCTAATTCAAAGAAAAACTCTTGTGTGCAATAAAACACACTTGCACACTAGCACCCCTAGGGTTACATCCACTTGTTGCCTTTCGAAATTGGGCCATATTGCATGTTAGGTCTCTTTGGGCAAGACAAACGAATTGAATGATCATGGTCCCTCGACAATATTTTTCAAAACAAAATGATCAAGTCCCTTAAGGAAAATGCCCAAAGATACTTGGCACCATTGCAATTATGGTCTAAACGATGACCCGCGCCTGTCCCTTTCACATCCTAACACAAGATTGTCCACCAAATACAATGGTGGAACAAAATTGTTAAAAAGGGTTAAAGATATAGCAAAAATCTTTGAGAACTTTAGGGTAGATCGCTCTTAAGTACTTGCCAACTTGCAAAATGAAAACACTTGCCTGTTTTTTCACACATCACAACACTTTCAAAAACAAACTTTCAAAAAAAAACAAAATGAAAACCTTTTCAAAAGACATACACCTTTGTATACATCCCAACATGGATCATTACAAAGGTTGCCACCACATTGGCCTCTTTTCAAAACATTTTCAAACCCACACACACAAGCACCATTTCAAACAATTGAAAAAGGCAAGTGATCTAAGCAAGTAACTAAGAGCCCATGGATAACCATGGATAGAAAGGGTGCTAATACCTTCCCTTTCTATAATCTACTCCCCGAACCCAAGGAAACATCTCAAAGGTTTTTGCTGTGCTTTTTAAACCTTTCCTTAGGATAAAATAAAAAGTCGGTGGCGACTCTTGCTCAACCGCACATTTGCAAAAACAAACGCAAAACTCATAGTCAGTTCTCCCACCGTATCACAGATAGAAAGGGTGTTAATACCTCCCCTTTCTATAATCTACTCCCCGAACTCAAGAAAACATCTCAAAGGTCTTTCCTGTGCTTTTTGACCTTTCCTTAGGATAGAATAAAAAGTCGGTGGCGACTCTTGCTAAACCGAAACATTTGCGAACACAAACGCAAAATCCCAAGTCAGTTTTCCCACCGTATCACATTGATCCAGTGGAAGTTATTCCAAGACCTTGTCTGGTCCAGTTAAATTGATTCCTAAAGATTTTTCTGATGCCGATCCAGTCAAAGTTATTCCAAGACCTTCTCTGGTCCAGTTAAATCGATTCCTAAAGATTTTTCCGATGTCGATCCAGTTGAAGTTATTCTAAGACCTTGTCTGGTCCAGTTAAAGCGATTTCTAAAGATTTTTCTGATGCCGATCCAGTCAAAGGCCTTCTCTGGTCCAGTCAAATCGATTCCTAAAGATTTTTCTGATGCCGATCCAGTTGAAGTTATTCCAAGACCTTGTCTGGTCCAGTTAAATCGATTCCTAAAGATTTTTCTGATGTCGATCCAGTCAAAGGCCTTCTCTGGTCCAGTCAAATCGATTCCTAAAGATTTTTCTGATGCCGATCCAGTTGAAGTTATTCCAAGACCTTGTCTGGTCCAGTTAAATCGATTCCTAAAGATTTTTCTGATGTTGATCCAGTCAAAGGCCTTCTCTGGTCCAGTTAAATCGATTCCTAAAGATTTTTCTGATGCCGATCCAGTCAAAGTTAATCCAAGACCTTCTCTAGTCCAGTTAAATCGATTCCTGAAGATTTTCCTGATGTTGATCCAGTTGAAGTTCTTCCAAGACCTTGTCTGGTCCAGTTAAATCGATTCCTAAAGATTTTTCTGATGCCGATCTAGTCAAAGTTATCTCAATACCTTCTCTGGTCCAATTAAATCGATTCCTAAAGATTTTTCTGATGCCGATCCAGTTTAAGACCTTCTCTGGTCCAGTTAAATCGATTCCTAAAGATTTTTCTGATGCCGATCCAGTTGAAGCTATTCCAAGACCTTGTCTGGTCCAGTTAAATCGATTCCCAAAGATTTTTCTGATGTCGATCCAGTCAAAGTTAACCCAAGACCTTCTCTGGTCCAGTTAAATCGATTCCTAAAGATTTTTCTGATGTCGATGCAGTTGAAGTTAATCCAAGACCTTCTCTGGTCCAGTTAAATCGAATCCTAAAGATTTTTCTGATGCCAATCCAGTTGAAGTTAATCCAATACCTTGTCCGGTCCAGTTAAATCGATTCCTAAAGATTTTTCTGATGCTGATCCAGTCAAAGTTAATCCAATACCTCCTCTGGTTCAGTCAGATCGCCGATAAGATCTCCCTGATTCCTATTCTAGTCGAAGTTCAGACCACCTGTCATCAGTCTACGAATGGCATCTGTAAGCCCATTCCCGACATCACGAGGCTGATACCACTTCATGCGAGTGCAAATTTCTGGGCACTCTAGTGTTCAATCATCTTCCACCTTCGGATCACGAAAGGCCCGAAAGCCAATTTATATCCTCAGGTTTAAGAAGATTGAACAGGGGCAGATGTTGTACCCCAAAATTTTCCATCTCATATTTCTCCAAACATTGCAAGAAAAATCTCCAAGTTGCTCAAGGTTGCTCAAGAGTTGGACAGTCAAATCATCTCTTAAGGCAGTCAACCTCAAATTAGGGTTTTGTGTTGCATCAAGGTCCTTGCATACAAATGACCTCAAGTGCTCTCCAATGTCCTAATATGTTCTCAAGTTCATCCATGTCAAATTTCAAGCCTTGCAGAGGAAGTTTGGTCAGCCAATTGCTCAAGAGGGCCAAAAATCGATTGTGCTAGGGCAAAAGTCAACGGTGACCTACAAATAGTCAAACTTCAATATTTTTTGTCAAAATTATCATTTTGAAGTATATTTAATCATTTGATCAAGGGTTGATCATGATTCATCAAGGATTTCTCAGGATTCATCAAGATTCAAAAGTTGTTAATTAGGGTTTTGTAGAAAAGTCAACTCAAATTTGACCAAGCATAACTTTCTCATACTTTATGAGAAATGACCCATACAAATCTCATTTTGAAGAGGATGCAATTTCCTACAATCCATATTCACACCCCAAGATCAAGAAATGCACTCACAAAAAGTTACAAATTTGGACATTATAGGTCATTTTTTAAAGTCAACAAAAACACCTTTTTTCCAAAGCTTATAACTTGAGCATGGAATATCAAAATGAGATGAGAAAAAAGGGTTGGTTATAGGACATCTCAAGATTTCTAAAAAGTCTAAGAACACTTCCAAAAGTTCAAAATTGAAGGAGTTATGCATTGTTGAAGTTGGGCATTTTTGCAAAATTGCCAAAAGTCAACTATCCCCAAAACTTCAAATTTTGTCAAATGGGCCCATTCTTTTTCACTTGATTTGGTCTTGTCACACTACACACTTGTCCTAGCTTCAGCCTTGTGTCCATTTATTAATTTTTCTACTTTATTTGATTTTTATTGAATTAATTCATTTTAAATCAATTTAAATCCAAATAAAATCCAAATATTGATCATTTAGGATCTTTTTGATTGATATAGGTCTTAATTGTCATCATGGACGTGCTCAAATCCGTATCAAGCCATATCATGAACACAATATTGGATTTTGGACAAAATTGGAAGCTTTTTAATGGAGGATCAAATCAAATCCTAAAACATCAATGCATAAGGATTCAGCCCAAGAAAGTTAACCTAATTCACTCCATGTTACATATACATGGCAAAGAGGCACGAATTAAAGGGGGGAAGCTGCCAAATCACAAGAACCAAACTTGGAAAATTATCAAAAAAGCTTGAAACTGAAATCACTCCTAGAGGCGAATTCAAAGGCAAAGCTCAACGCCAATCATTTGTTGGACATCCACTGAGTCAAAAGAAATCAAAAGCAAGCTCTCATACCTTCTGAATCGCGCTGTAAGTGTCTCAAAAAATCACTTCTCAGTTGAAATCGTATCCTCAGATTCTTGCACTTTTTTCCAAAATCTTTGCATATTCATGCTTATCGTTCGATTTAGAAGCTCTTGGCATTATTTGATTACATTTATATATCCTGTAACCCCCTAGCCGATTCTAGGGTTCTTGGATCGTATTTTTGGGCATTTCGTTTGCAGGTGAAATCAAGGTTCAAGGATGGTCTAGATGTGTTCAGGATGTCCAGATGAACAGGACCATGGTCTTAGATTGAGTTTTCATGGCCTAGAATTGGTTTTAGGTTCGACCTAGGGATTTAGTTGTGGATATAAATCCGCAGGTAATCTCTGTATAAATCCAAGGACAGGGACGAAGACGTGTCCCCATCCAATTCGCTCATTCAAACTTTCGCGCTTTTTATTTTTTAATTCTGGCATTTTATTTGTTTTCTAGTATAATAATTGTTGTCCAATATTATGACAAATGAAGCGTAGTGGCTCAGTGGCGAAGGCGTTAGTGCGTGATACAACAGGACCTGGGTTCGAATCCCAGGTCCCCCAATGCATTTGTATTATTTTTCTTCAGGTTATTCCATGAAACATCCCAAGCGCAGCACATCATACACCATCACCTAATCATCTGCCAGATGGCCCCAGGCCAGATCTGGTGGCCCAGAATGAAGACCCATGGTGGGATCAAGTCAGCGCATGCGTGGAGAATCAGCAAAGTCAAACGAGGCTTGCATAAATGGGCCTCTAAATTGCAAATCTCACTCCTTCTTCAGGCCCACACCCCCCTGAGTTTTCTTTTTCTATTTTCTTTCTTTTATTTATTTATTTTATTTATTTGTTTGATTTATTATCTTTATTAATCATTGACCAATTAAACTTTTTTTCTCATAAAATCAAAAACCAAAAAAAATATATTTTATTTATTAAAATTAAATTCAGCACTTTATTTTTGTAATAAATATTAATTGAATTAACTTAGTTTAATTAGGAAATAACTTTTAATATTTTTGCAATAATTAAAATTAATTTAGATAATTAGGTTTTACTAACATTGATTGATCTATTTTTATTTCTTTAAATACTCAAAAATCCAAAAATATCATTTTTATTAATTAATTAATTTGTCTATTAATTTAGTAATTAAACCTAATTTAATTTCTTTTTAATTCAAAAAATAACAAAAAATCACTTTCTTTCAAAAAAGGGTCAAAACCCCAAAAAAAATTCGCCCGATTTAATTTCTCGCACGCGATCCATTTTGCCATATTATTGTATCTGTTTCCCGGAATGTAATAGTTTAATTAGGACTTTAAATACTTTTATCGCTTTATTTACTTTCCGCATTTTAATTTCAAGGGTTGTTTTTGGCGATGTAAATACCCGACGCCTTGTAATAGTTTAAATTTAATTTCCGCAAATTTAATTTCCGCTACTCATAAACTGTTAGATGTTTGATAATAGGGAATGCATGACAAGATCAAATGTTTGAACCTAAAATCAACATAGATAACCATTGACATGTACAAAGATAAAATTAACCGAAACAACACACTCGCACATGCGCACTCCTAGGGTACACCTCACTTTGTTGCCTTCGAACGTGGTCATTGAGTATATGAAGTTTTAGAGGTCTCCCTCTTGTCCAAAGATCATAGTTGCCTCAAAACGGTTGCCTCGGAAAAATGATCTAAGACATTAGGGTTACCGCTAAGGCGTCCTAATGTTGCTTTAGTGACCACACGTCCCTTAATCGAATTGACCCTTAAAACTCCAACGACGGTGCTACCTACTCATCAATAGTGGGGATAGCATTGTCTAAAGGACATTAGCACATATTGATTCCTTTTTCGAGTAGTTAGATGGTTCTTAAGTACTTGATCCTTTCAAAACAAAACAAAACTTTTCGCACTTACACTCCTTTTCAAACAAAGACTTTTTCAAACCCACAAACACAAAGAAAAGCAATTTTGAAAACACTATGAGCAAGTACCTAAGAGCCCGTGGATAACCACAGATAAAAAGGGTGCTAACACCTTCCCTTTCTATAATCTACCCCCCGAACCCGAGAAACATCTTGAAAAAGGAATTTTTCTGTGCTTTTTTCCTTTCCTTGTTGGATAAAATAAAAGACGGTGGCGACTCTTGCTTACCGCGACATTTTGCGAAAACAAACGCAAAACACAAACCAGCATTCCAAAAAACAGTCAGTTCTCTCCCACCGCATCACAGTCCCTAATAAAATGATGTTTTATTTCTATATGCTTAGCCCTAGAATGCAAAATTGGATTTTTACTGAGACAAATAGCAGAAGTATTGTCACAGACGATAGGAATGTTACTCTCAAATATATTGAAGTATTCAATTTGACTTTTCATCCAGAGCATTTGCGTACTACATCCAGCAGCTGCTATGTATACAGCTTCTGCTGTTGATAGTGCTATTGTGGATTGTCTCTTGCTGGACCATGAGATCAGATTTTCTCCCAGAAACTAGCAGCTTCCAGAAGTGATTTTACGTTCTACTCTGACTCCAGCGAAGTCAGCATCACAATATCCTACTAAGCTGTAATCATTTGATTTTCTATAAAACAAACCCAGATTAGCAGTACCTTTCAGATACTTGAAAATTCGCTTAACTGTTGTTAAGTGAGATTCTCTAGGATCTGATTGGAATCTAGCACAAATGCAAACACTGAATAAAATTTCAGGCCTTGAAGCCGTCAGATAGAGAAGAGAACCAATCATACCTTTGTAGACCTTCTGTTCTACCTTTTTACTTACCTCTTCCTTTTCCAGAATGCACGTGGGATGCATTGGAATCTTTGAGGGCTTACATTCTGAGAGATCAAATTTCTTCAGAAGTTCTCTGACATATTTGCTCTGATAAATGTAAGTTCCTTCTGGAGTTTGGTTTATCTGAATGCCCAGAAAGAATTTGAGTTCCCCTATTAGGATCATCTCAAACTATGTCTGCATACATTTAGCAAACTCTCTTCCTAGAGAGGGTTTAGTAGATCCAAATATAATGTCATCAACATAAATCTGACATACTAACATGCCATTCTTAATTGTTTTACAGAATAAGGTTGTGTCCACTTTCCCTCTGATGAATTCCTTTTCTAACATAAAGTTACTTAGTCTTTCATACCAAGCTCTGGGAGCTTGTTTCAGACTATAGAGTGACTTCTTTAGTTTGAAAACATATTTTGGATTTCTGTAATTCTCAAAACCAGGAGGTTGGTGCACATATACCTCTTCATCTATATAGCCATTTAAGAATGCGCTTTTGACATCCATCTGATACAGAGGGATGCCTTTATTAACAACAAATGATATTAAAAGTCTGATAGATTCTAACCTGGCGACTGGAGAAAAGGTTTCTGTATAGTTTATCCCCTCTTACTAACTATAACCTTGTGCTACCAGTCGTGCTTTGTTTCTGATGACTTCACCTTGCTCGTTCAGTTTGTTTCTGAATACCCATTTTGTACCAATGACGTTGAATCCTTTTGGTTTGGGAACCAGATCCCATACGTCATTTCTGGTGAATTGATTTAGTTCCTCTTGCATTGCCAGAATCCAGTCATTGTCTAGAAGTGATTCATCAATTGTTGTTGGTTCAATCAGAGAGACCAGTCCCATGAGGGATTCTTCAGAGTTTCTGAATGTTGATCTGGTTCTGATTGGATCATCCTTCTTTCCCAGTATTGTATCTTCTGGGTGATCAATGCTACTTCTGAATAGACTTTTTTGGAGTTGATCAATAGACGATGCTGGATTTCTTGCAGTGACTCTTTCTGATGTCGAGGGAGTGTCTTTGTTGAGAACTTATGATGAATTGTCTTCAGTACCTGTGAGTTCAACTTCCATGCCTGCAAGGAGTTCATTCTGCTTTGACTTTTGAGGGTCAATCTTATCATCAAACCTAACACTGATTGACTCTTCAAAAATCTGTGTTTCTGTATTGTATACTTTGTACCCTCTTGAGCGTTCAAAGTATCCTAACATAATACACTTTTGTGCTTTAGAGTCAAACTTGTTCAAATAATTTTTTGTATTCAGAATAAAACATATGCATCCAAATGGATGAAAATAAGAAATGTTGGGCTTTCTGTTCTTCCACAATTCATATGGAGTCTTTTCCAAAATAAGTCTTATGGAGATTCTATTTTGAATGTAACACACTGTGTTAATTGCCTCTGCCCAGAAGATCTTAGCAACGTTAGTCTCGTTGATCATGGTTCTGGCTATTTCTTGCAATGTTCTGTTCTTTCGTTCTACAACTCCATTTTGTTGGGGAGTTCTAGGAAAAGAGAAGTCATGCAAAATGCCTTTTTCATTAAAGAATAATTCAAAAAAATTATTTTCAAACTCTCCACCATGATCACTTCTGACTTTGACAATTCTAAGATCCTTTTCATTATGAACTTGGTTGCGGAAGGTAACAAACACAGAGTGTGACTCGTCCTTGTGTCTTAAGAACTTTATCCATGTCCATCTGCTATAGTCATCTACGATAACTAACCCATACTTCTTGCCACTGACTGAAGCAGTTTTTACTGGTCCAAATAAGTCAATGTGCAGAAGTTCTAATGGCTTAGAGGTGGAAACAACATTTTTGGATTTCAAAGCAGGTTTTGCAAATTTGCCTTTCTGACATGCTTCACACAGAGCATCTAAGTTGAACTTCAAATTAGGAAGTCCTCTAACCAGATTGAGTTTGTTGATCTGAGATATTCTTCTCATACTAACATGCCCCAATCTTCTAAGCCAGACCCATTGCTCGTTGTTAACAGAGAGTAGACATTTTACATTCTAACTCTTTAGTTCATAAAGTTTTATTTTATAAATGTTGTTTTTCCTTTTTCCATTAAATAGGATAGTCCCATCTTTCTGGCTAACAGCTTTGCATGAGTTTTGATTGAAGATTATATCATAACCATTATCACTTAATTGACTTATGGATAACAGGTTATGCATTAATCCATCAACTAATAATACATTACTTATAGTTCCATTACCTACTGTTCCCGAGCCAATTATTTTTCCTCTCTGATTGCCTCCAAAACCCACGTAGACTCCAGGCTTAAGTTCCAGGCTTTAGAACATATGCCTTCTTCCCGTCATGTGTCACGAGCAGCCAGAGTCCAGGTACCATGACTGGTGTCTTAGCCTTGCTGCTAAAGATATTTTCCACATGTATGATTTTATCCCTAGGTACCCACATTTTCTTGGGTCCTGATTTGTTAGTTTTACCAAAATTCTGATTGAATTTTGGTTTGACAGAATAATCACTACTTGTGTATTTTATGTCATGTGTGTGCCCATATATAAAATGTGAGTTGAGTGGTGTGCATTTTATAACTAAGTCCATGGCATTTTTTGGTGTAGCTACCTTACCTTGATATCCTATCCCTTTTCTACCATTTCTGCTAACTCCATAGATCATTGAAGCCATCTTGCTTCTGTCTATGTTTTTAGCTAGAAACTTCTGAAAGTTGTGATCATACTCTTTGATGATCTCATCAGCATTGCTGGGAGTTTCAGAGATTGTTTCCTTCTGATAGTTTTGCAAATCATTTTCTAATTTTGAAAAAAAATTATTAACTCAAAATTCTCTAATCTGAGACTCTCAGACTTTTCAGAGTCAGAGGCAAGATTCCTTTTCAGGTTTCTGAATTTGACTCTGATTTGCTGATACCTTTCCAGAATTTCATTTAGACTTTCTGCAAGTTCAGCCTTAGTAAAGTTTATGGTAAAGTCAGGGAATACCTCTTCAGTGTCTGATTCTGAGTCTGAACCAGAAGCTTCACTGTCTTCTGTGTTTGCCATGAGAGCTATGTTTGCTCTTTCATCGTCTAATTCTGAGTCAGCTTCAGATGTGTCAGAATCATCCCATGTAGCCATGAGGTTTTTTTTTCTTGAGAAACTTCTTTTTGGGCTTTTCCTTCTGAAGCTTTGGGCTATCACTTTTGTAGTTCCCTTGCTCGTTACATTCATAGCAGATGATGTCCTTGTTGTTTGGCTTTCTGTATCCTGAAGAACCTTCAGATCTTCTGTGTCTAGAGGAAGACTCGGATTTTTTGTATCTGGAGGAGGATTCATTATGATTCTCTGATCTTCTGGGATTTCTAAACTTCCTTCGTCTCAGCTTCCACAGTTGGTTCACCCTTCTGGAGAGGAGAGACAATTCATCTTCTTCTGATGAGGATCCATCAGAGGTTTCTTCCACAGCCTGCAAAACCTTAGAGTCAGATTTTCTGTTAGATTTTAAAGCTAATGGCTTACCTTGCTTTTGAGGCTCATCTTCTTCTAGCTCTATCTTGTGACTTCTGAGGGAGCTAACAAGTTCCTCCAGAGAAATTTTGTTGATATCTTTGGCTAGCTTAAGTGCTGTGACCATTGGCCTCCATTGTTTGGGAAAGCTTCTGATGATCTTCTTTACGTGATCAGCAGTAGAATACCCTTTGTCAAGAACCTTTAGTCCAGCAACAAGAATTTGGAATCTTGAAAACATAGTTTCTATTGATTCACTATCTTCCATCTTGAATGTCTCATACTTCTGAATGAGCACAAGGGCCTTGGTTTCTTTGACTTGAATGTTTCCTTCATGCGTCATTCTCATATAGTCAAACATGTTCTTGGCAGTTTCTCTGTTTGATATTTTCTCATATTCTGAATATGAGATGGCACTGAGGAGAATTGTTCTAGCCTTGTGGTGGTTTCTGAATTCACGCTTTTACTGATCATACATCATTTTCCTGTCTATCTTCTGACCACGTCCATCCACCAGTTACCATGTCCCACAGATCAGCATCATGGGCCAGAAAGAAACTATCAATTATGTCTTTCCAATAGTCAAAGTTTTCTCCATCAAAGACTGGAGGTTCGCCACTGAATCTGTCCTTGTTTTCATGGTTGTCATTGCTTATGTTTTGGCTTGGTACCACCATAGTGTTTTTCTAAAGCTTGGATCTTGTACTGACACGGTTAAGTGTTTAAGCTCAGAACCAGGAGCTCTGATGCCAATTGAAGATGTGAAAAACA
Source organism: Vicia faba (assembly GCA_948472305.1). Lineage (NCBI taxonomy): Eukaryota > Viridiplantae > Streptophyta > Magnoliopsida > Fabales > Fabaceae > Vicia > Vicia faba. The sequence goes on along the minus strand of OX451738.1, from coordinate 8,034,526 downwards.
CAAGAAGGGGGGGGGGGGGGGGGGGGGGGTTGAATTGAAAACTTGAATCTAAACGCTTAATGACACAAAAAATTTATCCTGGTTCGTTTGATCTCAAACTACTCCAGTCCACCCGTCAAGGTGATTTCACCTCTCTCCAACGAGGTCTTAATCCACTAATCTCAACAAGATTACAAAAGCTACTTTAACAACTGTTAAAGTCTTCTTGAGTATAAATACAGTCCAGTTAATCTCAAGGGACACTTTTACAATATAATTATACAATATGTGTGTTGTCGTTTTTCTAACAAAAACTGTTTATCACAACTGTGATAAATTACACAGGATTATAGCTAAGAGAAGTAACAATGAAATTTCTTGCAGCTTTGAATATGCGTGAGTGGTTATGTAGCAAAAATTCTCTCTTGATTTTGAACGCTGACTATGTTTATATAGGCAGTGGAATAACGTTGATCATAAAGCATGTTTAATGTCATTTAACACACTTTCCTTTTAGAGAAGATCCTGTCTGAAAGAAGCCGTTGGAATTGATGTTGTCTTGAATGATCAGTAACGCTTCAGAATCTTATCTCCTTTCTTGTTGATGACGCTTCAGAGTACTGATGACTTGGATTGGTATGTTCTTGTTCAGAATCAGAGTTTACTTTGATTAAGCGTAGGTTCTGGTCATCAATCTTCAGCGTATGTTCTGATTGCTTCAGCGTGTAGCACTTATGGCTTATCTTCTGATGCTGATATGATCAGAACATCTGCATACATAAAACATAATTGTTAAGGTGCATATTTGTTCTTTGTATTTTATATTTTATTCTTTTTATTTGTTATCATCAAAACTCTAACCAAGGGTTGTAGAATAAAACTATGTCCTAACAGACACTGTCAAACAAATGGCTGTAAATAATCTCCAGTATGAACAACAAATAGATTCTACTCTCCAGACTTTGCAAACACAGATTGAACAACTTTCCTCTTTGATGAATATCATGCAATAAGCTCAAGGATCTAACCAACAACCCTTGGAAGAGAATTTTGTTTTTCCAATAGAGTTGCTTTCTGAGACTGTTGATGATACTTGTACTGATTTATTTGCAGCTGATTTTCCATCATTATCTAATTTTGATGATGTTTACTCTTGTGATGTTTGTACTGATATTAAAATTTGCTCTGTTTGTGCTGAAATTGAGGCAGCTTTGCAAGTTGATATTCTTACTGCATATGAGGTTGTAAATGAAGTTGCCCATGTGGATGAAGCTCTCGACATTCTGGATTCCCGAAACAAATCATCCATCGAACAACCACCTTCCCGAGAGCTGAAACTAATTCCTGAAAATCTTAAATATGCTTATTTAGATATGAATGAAAAACTTCCGGTTATAATTCCTTCTAAACTTTATTTTGATCAAGAAAGTAAATTTTTGCAGGTATTGGAGAAGCATAAGAAAGGAATTGGATGGATCTTGGATGATATTTATGATACTAGTTCGTCCATGTGTATGCATAGGGTCTCACTTGAAGATGTAACAAATATAATGAGGCAACCCCTCAATCTTTTGATCTTTGGTGTTGTGGAAAAGAAGATCACGTGCCCATTCAACACTTTTACTTATCAAAGATTCTTCTTTGATCCTGGAATAAAAGGTGAAGGCACTAATAAAAATTTCAAGTTCAATGAACATTACCCAAATCTACTCCATGAGAGTCCCACGTTGGAAGAATAAACTATAAAAGAGATCTCATTGCGAAAGGCTACTTATGCAATCATCTATCCACCTTGACTCCTCGGGTGTGTTCTTTCCTCTCTCCTCGCTCTTATTTTATGCTTGTTTCTTTCAATGAGGACAATGTGTGTTTTAAGTGTGGGGGAGAGAATTATTTATTTGTTTTGTTTTCTTTGCTTTTGTTCGTTGTTTTATTTTCAGTTATAAAAAAAATAAAAAAAATACACATCTTTTTGAAAGTTTTGGGTTATAGATTAATCTGAGGTTAGTTGTAGAGACTTGGGAAAAGTTCACAAGATCGGTATCATCTTAACACTATAAGTCTCATGCATATGGAAGTTAATTTGAATTTTTATTATGATGTAGCCTTGAATTCTCATCTTTTAATAGCACTTGAGTAGTTTATTTCAGCAGTCAGCACCATCTCACATGCACTCTACGCAGGGAAGCCGGTGAAAATAAGTGAGTGATCCAAGTTTTATTTGGAAAAAAAAGGAAAGAAAAATGAATGCGCCTTCTAAGTTTGGTGACCCTTGTAACGCCCGTAATTTAATTAATTATTTAATTAAATTATTTTTGGAATATTTGTGAAGATGTGTTATAATTAATTGGATTTATTTTATTAAGTGGAGAAATAATATTAGAGATATAATATTATGTGGTGAAATAATATTAGAAGTATAATATTATTTGATGTGGGCTTATTTTGAAGGAATAGAAGTAATAAGGGGTGTATTGGTTTTAAGCCCAATAAGGAGTAAATAGAATAATAGGGTTATTTTATTGTTGTTGGAATAGAATAGAAAGAAAGAAGCAGTAGAAGAATAAGGATTGAGATAGAACATGCAAGCTGCTAGAGAAAGTGGAAAACGACAAGAACGAGAATTCAACCGGAAATTTGTAGAGCGACCTTCAATCCAAGGTAAGGGTGGGGTTCTGACTCTATAATTGGGTTCATGGTGATTGATATGTGGGGTTAGAGGTGATTGTTGTCTTGTTCTTGAATTGAAAATATATGATTGTTGTATGATGAGAATTGATGAATTTTAGATGAATAATGATGCCATGATGTTGTTCGATTGATGTAGAATTATAAGGTAATTGTGAGTGATGATTATCCATGAATATATTAAGTTTTAGGGCTTTAGGTATGAACCGTAGTGAGATGTAGGGAAGAAAACGCAGAATTATGCAGGGAAGAGAAAACGCAGAACTTTGTGTGAAGAATATCAAAAGTTGTTGTATTAGAATAATGAATTAATTTAGGGATAGAGTTTGTCATGTTGTTCTTAGTTAGGTTGACCTCAGGCTAAGAATTAAAATAGTAGGAGGAATAAAAAGTAGCAGTTCTGATAGTAGAAGCTGTTAGAAGTTGCGTTGGATTATTAGAAAGTAGAAGTTCTGATAGTAGAAGCAGTGGTGGTTAGAAGTTGTGTTATCAGAAGTTGTATTGGTCAGAAGTTGTATTGGTCAAAAGTTGTAGTGGGTAGAAGTTGTATTGGTCAGAAGTTATGTTGTCAGAAGTTGAGTTAGTCAGAAGTTATGTTGTCAGAAGTTGAGTTGGTCAGAAGTTGAGTTGGTCAGAAGTTATGTTGTCAGAAGTTAAGTTGGTCAGAAGTTGTGTTGTCAGAAGTTGTGCTGCCAGAAGTTGTGTTATTAGAAGTTATGTTATTAGAAGTTGTGTTGGTTAGAGGTTGTGCTGGGAAGAAGTTGTGTTGACCTTTGAGTTGTTTTTGTACAAAATGAGGAAGGTTATATGCTTAGAAGCTGCTGTTTGAACGATAACAGTAGGATAGTGATGGTAAAGACGTAAGAGTTACAGAATAGCAGTATTGATTTACTGTGGACTTAATGTACAACTGAGTTGTTAGTGAGAAGTTATTCATGATGTTCTGTTGATGACTTATAATAAATAAATGATGTTTGATGATTTAAATTAAATATATGATGTTTAATGAATTATTTTGATGATATGAGATGTTGATAACGAGACGTTAAGATGCATTTGAGATGTTGTTATTTTGAGATGCTTTTGAGATGTTGATTTGAGATGTTTTTGAGATGATTTGAGATGTTGTTAACTTGGGTGTTGTTATTACATTCATAGTTGTGTCGCATACATTTCATTTTTGAGATGGAGCTTATGCTCGTTGAGATGGCCTGTATTGGCGCATTTTGAGATGAAGGCTAGGCCTTGTTGATGCCTCTATTAATTGGCAAATTTTTGAGATGCGAGTTCTGCTCCAATGGTTCCACATGCATTTGCATAGTATTGAGTCGCATTATATGATTGAATAAAGAAGTGTATTTTGATGGTGATGAATGTGTATATACATTGTAATTATTGTTGATTATGAGATGAGAAGTGGTGATGTTATTGATCTAATTTAATATATTAATTATCATCTGCTTTATTATATTGTTAGATATCTCACCCCTTCTATTTGAATGTTGCCCTTATGTTGGTAACGTGCAGGTAATCGAGAGTGAAGGCTGTATACCTTCAATAGTTCGAGTCGGTGTCATTGCTCTGATATGTAACACTCAGGGGATGGATGCTTGCTGTTTTTGATTGTTGATTATTATTAAATTGTGTTGTTTCGAAGTTGTTGTATTGATGATAAAATTGTTATTGAGAATTCCGTTGCATAGATGTTGAATTATTTAATTAAAGATGTTATGATGGTTCATCCGATGTTTTGAAAGTGTTATATATCCATGATGAAATGCAATGAATTTGTTAGAAGAATTTGTGACGTCCCGATTCGTTTGCATGATTGAATTTTATAACTCTGATTTATTTATATAATTGCTTGGGGTAGAATTGGGGTGTTACACTTTCCTTCCTTGTAGGTGAGTAAACAGAAATTAGGGTTTTAAATGTAAGAAATTAAACAGAAACTTGTGAATTTAGAAGATAAAATATGAGAACAAAAAATTAGGGTTTTAAATGTACCTTGTATAACCCACATCCATAGAATCTCTGCCCTGAATTTTGAGATGTCTATGCAATCACAAGTGGTGATTCTAATCCGCGGTAACAGAGCATAATTCTCCTCCTAGAATGAGAAGAAGAACTTGATACTTGAACAAACTAAGAACCCATAACAACTTGAAACACAACCCATACGCTTTGGAACGAAGAGAAAGATGAAAATTTTGAAATGAAGAGAAAGATGAATATTTGTTACGAAGAGCTAAGAATGCAATTTGAAATAGAGATACTGAGACTGAGACTTGAAACGAAGAGTATGTAGGGAAACCATTTCAACTAAAGTACGGGAAGAAACTCAATTTAGTAGTTCCGATAAAACTAAGTTTGTTTCTATACAAAAAATCTTGACAATATATTTTAGAACCTCATTTCATTCATCATTTACAATCTCATCCAAAAGACACTATTTAAATGATTTTAAAGAAGTATTTCCATTGCAAATGCTCAAGTCTTTATAAACAAAAATCATACTTAAATAAAGGATACCTAACTGGCTTGATTAGTCAAGTATTACTAAACTTAACCTGTACAAAGTATGAGGAAATAAAGTTGAGCATTTAATTAAAATAAATGTATATATCAGGACAAATGACAATGACAGGATTAAATATCTCTTTAGAAAGTTGCTACTTACTTTCTAGCAACTTGCAAGCTAACAAATAGGTAATTTCTTGAAGGAAAACTCATTAGATGACACAAAAGGCTTGATAAGCAGGAAGTCATGCATGACATGAAATATACATAGTCAAGGAAAAATCAAGAAAACTTTAAAGACTACATCAAGAAAAAAATTATTAAAGAACTAATCTGCATACAATAGCCAATTTCTTGAAGGAAAACTCATTAGATGACACAAAAAAAGGCTATACATAGTAAAGGAAAAATCAAGATAGTCTCAAGAAAACTTTAAAGACTATATCAACAAAAGTCTTATTATAGAACCATTCATCATACACAGTAAATGGATAACAATGTGAACAAACTACAAATTTCCCAAGAGGCATGGTGATCTTCAATATCCACCATTGGCTCGACCTGAGGCATGGGAGACATACCTGCAGTAGTGAAGCCAACAACACAACCTCCATGTCCATCAAGAGCAGAACAGGTTTCATCTGACACCAAACCTGCAACATCTGATATAGTAGTCGCTCCTTCTGATGTTCCTCGTCCTTCACCTCCTAAGATAGTCATAAGCAGTCGCAACAAGATTGATATGCGGAAATGGTAAATACACACTGTGCACAACTATCTTCACATTGCGAATGGCATCAGCCCCTCTGGTTCTAAGCCTCTGTTCCATATTACATAGAAGTATACTAATAAGATCCTTTGCCTCTGCTGATAGTTTAGCTTCTTCTGGATATTTTAAATAATTTCTCCAATTGACTATATGAAAATATGAAGGTAGGAGATACAATATGATGATAAAGATTTAAAAAATCATAGGCAGTAAAAAGGAAGAAGATAGACCCATAATATAATTTTAATAACTGACATGTGTCATCAAACTATAAATTATAAAATATCAGTACTGGTCAATAGGTTCAAATATATCATTAGCCATATCCTTGATACAACAATATCCTAAAAACATGGTAGTAGTAAAATATAATACTCTTCCCAAACCCTTAAAATGATACCAAAATCTTCATGAAGAATATATAAAACAGAACGAAGAATATACCAAAATTGTCTTCACAAACAGCTGCAAGGTGCTCTCCGTGACAGGTTTCAACAGCCAGCTCAACGAATTCACGCGATCGATGAAAAGAGATAACACAGTAAGATTTTTTGTCCGAATAGAATTTAGCAAGATAAAATGAATTTGTATAATGTTAAAAAGATGTTGCAGTTCACCATTAGTAGCAACAACAACAACTTTCTCAGGTGTAGTCGGCTTATTTTCTGCAGAATCTGTGGTGGTAGAAGCAGTTGGTATTATACTCAAATAATACAACAACAAAAATGTATAACATACCACATAAGCACAAACAAAATCAAGCTCTTTCGTAAAGTTTTCTTTTCGCTTCTCCATCTCCGCAGCAGACTGGAGTGAACACGAATATATCGAAGCATAATATCACAATAGTCAATATGCTTGAAGAAAACAACAACTTGATAGATAATTTCAAGATTGACATTGTTATAGCCGCAAAAAATAGTTGTTTAGTGAAGGTGTTATAAACATGTAGGAAACATACCACTCTCTCGAACCATCAGTTTGACGACACCGATATACCAACATCTTCAACACCTGTTGTCGTTGGTGAGGAATATGTTGGAACACTGAGAATTTACATTAAATTGTATTCAGTAAACATCACAAGAATTTCATTTCATTTTTATTTTATTTTTCTTAGTATAAGAGAATATCTAACACCTTAAGATCTCGGTGGATTACACGATTAGAATGCAAGTAGTATACCGCTATCAATAGTTGAGTTAGGCACTTTCAGACCTTATGCACTTCAAATTGGAATTCCATAATGAGTAATGAATATTCATAATAAAATGTTAAGGAATTGACGATTAAGCTATTAATTACCTCCTCTGGAAAAAACGATATGCGAGCTTTCTTAATGCTCTCGGCCCTGCTCCACAAAGAATACAAAGTACCATCGTTAGGACTTTGTGTCAATGATAATTGTTGTACCCCAAAATTTGCCCTCCCATTTCATCAATATTTTCTCACCACAAGACCCTTGGCGCTCAAGATCAAATCAGGGTTTGCTCTGCTCAAGACTCCTCCTTGCACTGTTGACCCAAATTAGGGTTTGAGTTTGCACAAAGTTGTTTTGACCTAAAAGGCCCAAAGTTACTTTCATGCTTCATGTTGGACTTACAAGTTTATCCATACCAAGTTTCAAGTCTTGATTCCAATCTTTGCCCAGTCAATTGGACAGTTGACCTAGAAATCAACTGTATTGGGGAAAAAGTTAACTGTGGCCAATTGATAGTCAAACCTCATGAAATTTGACCCATATCAACATATTGAACTCATATGAACCATTTGGTCAAGTTTGGATCACAATTCCACAAGAAATTTGATCAGATCACCAAAAGGGCAAAATGGTCATTTTTAGGGTTTTGACTGCACAAAGGCAATTTTTGACTGTTTGACCTAAACAATGGCAAACCAAGCTCACATATGGACTCAAGGACTCAATGGCTTTGTCTGGATCCATTCAACAATTTCAAAAGATCCCAAATGCACAAGATTGACAGATGAATTTTCCAGTCAACTAATCAAAATTTGACTGTATACTGAAAAGTCAAACTTTGACTTTTTGGTCAAAATCAAGTGCCAAGATTCATTTTTCATCAAGACATGTCAAATTATGAAACTTGTTCATCAAGAAACCCAAAATTGCAAATTAGGGTTTAAAATGAAGAAATTTCATAACTTAGAAATTTTCTAAGTTATAAAATTTCCTTATTTTTTCCTAACTTTGTCCCATTTTTTCACCAAGATGAAAATGGATTCAAACAAAACTCAAAACATGAAAGTTGTAGTCCATTGCAAAATCTACAACTTTGATTCACAAAGTTTCCTCAAAAGAAGCTTGTAGATCAAGTTATGATTTTTGGAATAAGGGTGCAAAACATTCTTAACTTAGAAAATTTTTGACCTATTCTAGGCAGGATTTTTGTCCAACTTCATGGCCACTTTTCACATGCTTCCACTTGGAATTTAAATTTTCATTACAAAGATGGATTGTAGTATACATTCCAAGCTTTTCAAATTGTCCAAGAACTTATCAAACACCCTTGTGGTTAGGGAGAATCGAATTTGCAAAGATGGGCAAAAGTCACTTTGTTCATAGCCAAATACATGTTCATAACCTTGGCATTTTCAACTCAACATTGTTTAGGCTAGTTTTCAGGCCTCTAATACTCTTCACACTCCATAATTAAATGCATATCCTTTGTGTTAGAGTGTTATTTTGTTCATTTGGACAATACACACAAAATCAATCCTTAATTAGAAAAAGCAATTTTGCCATTTTAGAAAAGTAAGGCTTTATGTCAAATTCTGGATCTTTGAAGTACAGGCCATATCTTTGAGGCACAAGTTTATGGACAAATCCCACTGATCAAGAACAAAGTATGCAGCATGCTTGAGGGACCTGCATTGGCCTATAACCCAAGTTGCATATCTTTGCTTATTAGAGAAGAAAAGTGGCAAACTCATACCAAGCTCTCATTCTTGTAAGAACCAGCAAAAGCAAACTTTGTAAACACATTTCATACTCCCTAACTGACCTAAAGCACGACCAAACCATCTTCAATACCTCCTCATTCATCAAAACACCATTTTTCTGCAAGAAACAGGGCATGCCTGCAGTTTGACTTGGCCAGCATCATTCACTCGTGCATTTTTGCCCAAACAAATTCCAATACATTCCCTACCATCCATTGAAGCTATTCCAAGCCTTAGATACAAGCTGTAACATCCATAGCCAAGTGTGCCATTTTCACTTTTCAGTTTTGCAGGTTGACTTCCATAGCTTGATTCAGAGCGATTCAAAGCAAGCTAAGCATAGGGGAGGCATCCTTGGACTTCAGGAAAGCTGTACCAAAGTTCAAACTCCATTGAAGATACCTCCATTGTTGTACACGACTCAAGCTGAACAGGTAAAAATGTGAACTTCTATCTCTCTATCCAGGCATATTTAGGTTTAAGTTTGTGAAGAAAGCATGTTCTACTCATAGCCCTGAAGCCATCTGTGATACGGTGGGAGAACTGACTAGGGTTTTGCATTTGTTTTCGCAAATGTTTCGGTTGAGCAAGAGTCGCCACCGACTTTTTATTTTATCCTAAGGAATGGTTTAAAAAGCACAGCAAAAACCTTTGAGATTTTTCTTGGGTTCGGGGAGTAGATTATAGAAAGGGAAGGTATTAGCACCCTTTCTATCCATGGTTATCCATGGGCTCTTAGGTACTTGCTTAGATCAACTTGCCTTGGTTTTCAATTGTTTGAAATGGTGCTTGGTGTGTGGTTTTTTGAAAGTGTTTTGAAAAGATGCCTTGTATAGGCTACCCTTGTAACAATTCTTTACTCGAATGTTTTACAAAAGGTGTTTTGTCTTTAGAAAAGATGTTTCAAGGTTTTTTTTTTAAAGTTTGTTTTGAAAGTGTTTGTGAAGCGTGGTTTGAAATTAGGCAAGTGTTTTCTTTGCAAATTGACAAGTACTTAAGAGTTTATCTACCCTAAAGTTTTCTCAAAGATTTTTGTTATGTTTTAAACCTTTTGACAATTTTGTTCCACCATTGCATTTGGTGGGCAATCTTGTCTTAAGAGGTTGAAGGGACGGGCGCGGGTCATCGTTTAGACCATAATTGCAATAGTGTTAAATGTCTTTGGGCAATTTTTCTTAAAAAAGGGACTTGATCATTCACTTAGGCAACATTTTGAGGGACTATGATCATTTGATTGTTTGTTTTACCCAAAGAAGTTCAACATACAATATGGCCCAATTTATTTGAAGGCAACAAAGTGGAATACCCTAGGGGTGCAAGTGTGAAATGTGTTGTCCATTTTCATGCCTTTTTGTCTTGTATTAGGTCAAACTATTTTTTTTTCATTTTATTCGCATGTAAACCCTAACTCTAGCATAGTATATTTAGAAAGCGATAAAGTGCGAAATTTAAATTCCTACACTATTACAACACAATAATATGGGGTGGGGGGTACAATGTCTCAAATGGGGTATGTTTAGACAAAAATTTAAACCTAACTATTACATCATTTCCTTTGCATATTTACAAGACAAATAATTGTATAATTAAATGGAAATTGAAATAAATATGCAAAAATATAAAAAAAGGAATTTTTATATGTATGCAAAAAAGATATTATTTATGTGAAATAAAAAGAGAAATAACAAGGTATTATTTTTTGGAGTATTTTCAAATTTAGGACAAAACCCTAATTTTAATCAAAATGGTATTAGTTATTTAATATTTGTAATATTTACTATTTATATACAAAAATAAGATAAAAATATAATATACTTAAAAAATGTATTTTTAGTATTAAATATTAAAAAATAAAATAGGTACATTTTTTGGTATTTATATCCTAAGTGCATTAATATATTTCTATCTATTTATATTATTTACAAACTATGTTTTATATATATATTAATTAATAATATTTAATATTTAAATAAAAAAAGTATTTTTCTATAAAATATTTTCAGGAAGTAAAAATAAGATAATGTATGTAAAAATGTATTTCCAATATTTTAATATTTTAAACAAAACATATATATTTATTTATTTGTGTATAAACTTAAGAGAAAAAATTAAATAAATCCCTAATAAAAATAAAAAATGATGAGAAAAAATATTTTTAAAATTTTAATATGCTGAAAAAAAATAAATGAGTTAATTAAAAAAAGAAAAAGTCAAAAAACATTAAAAATAAAGCAAATGGGCTCATGGGGTGTAAAACCAATTGTAGGGTGCAAAAAGAAAACACAAAGCAAGCCCAGCCCAATGCCACCTTTCTTCAACCTCTGAACTGTGTCATTAAAAAAACGCGCGCCCTGTTCTTGATCTTCTAACTCCTGATTCCTGGCTTATTAATGAAAACTCATAACATAAAAAATGTTCAGCATCAAGAGACGAATCCAACCATATACAGAACTTGATCTAACTCTCTAAGATGAGGGAGAATTTCTTCTCCCCCAAATCCTAACCTAGATTTTCTGTCATTTTCAAACCTCAAATTCTCACAGCTCAAGTAAAAGAAATGAAAAGTAAAAACATGTACATGTTCAGTGGCATGAGTAGAACATTGTTTATTCACAAACTTAGAGCTAATGATGCTTGATAAGAGAGATAGAAGTTCACCAAGATACCTGTTCAGCTGAAGTTCTATCTGGCAATGAGGAAGCTTTCAGTGCAAGGTGATGATTGGAAAAGCTTCCTTGAGGTCCAGGGATGCTATTCCAATGTTTACTTTGTCTTGAAAGCTTTTGAATCGTGCTAGAGCACTTCACCTGCAAAACAAGAAACTGAAAATGGTGGAAGTGGTTAGAGGGATTACAGGTCGTGTTTCAAGTCATGGTTAGCTTGCATAGATGCTAGGGAATGTATGTGAGCTGGTTTGGGCAAGAGAGCTTGAGGGAAATGGAAGATGGCACTCAAACTGCAGGCCTGGCCCTGTTTTTGCAGTTTGAGGATGATTCTGAGATTGGGAGTGTTTGAGAGGTGTTAGGGTCGTGCAATAGCTTGGTTGAGATGTCTTGAGTGTGTTTGATAAGTTCACTTAAGGGTTTGTAAGCTGATATGAGAGTTGTTATGAGTTATGATGTGTTTCTTACACTTTAAGCAAGCAATGGTTACTTTGTGCCTCTAGCCTGTACAGGCCCTCATACTATGCTGCATAATCCCTCCTTGATCAGTGTGATTAACACATAAACTTGTGCCAATTAGATATGGACTGTACTTCTTGGATTTGTAATTGGACATAAAGCTAACTTTTGCAAAAATGGAAGAAATGCTTTATCTATTTTGGGATTAATCCTTTACGCAATGCTAGAACACAAAGAACATGGCTTTGGCACAAAGAATATGCATTAAATTTATGAGTGTTGGATGGTTTAAGGACCTGTAATCAAGATATGCAAGCTGAGATTGAGATGCATAGTGTTATGAACATGTACATGGCCAAGAACAAAAGTGACTTTTTCCCATTTTGCAAAATTCGATTCTCCATAACCATGAGGTTGTTTGAGAAGTTCTTGGACATTTTGGAAAGCTTGGAATGTGTACTACAATCCATATTTGAAGTGAAAGTTGAAATTACAAGTGGAAGTGTATGGAAAATGGCCTTGAAGTTAGGTAGAAAACCTTGTCAAAATAGGTTAAAATTTCACTAAGTTAAGAATGGTTTAGTGCCCTTATTCAAAAATTTGTAACTTGAGATACAAGCCTCAAATGGGAAAACTTTGTGAATCAAAGTTGTAGATTATGCAACAAGCTACAACTTTCATGTTTTGACTTTTGTTTGAATCCAAATGGATCTTGGTGAAAAAGTGGGGCAAAGTTGGGGAAAAATTAGGGTTTTTTTTATAACTTAGAAAAATTCTAAGTTATAAAAAATCCTATTTTCTAACCCTAATTTGCATTTTGTGATTTCTTGGTGAACAAGTTTCATGATTTGGCATGTTTTGATGAAAAATGAATCTTGACTTTGACCAAAAAGTCAAAGTTTGACTTTTCAGTATACAGTCAAAATTGATCAATTGACTGGGAAATTTAACTGTCAATCTTGTGTACTTGGGATCTTTTGAGTTTGTTGAGCATGTCAAGATAATTCCATGGGGTCCTTGAGTCCATATATGAGCTTGGTTTGCCATTGGCTAGGTCAAACAGTCAAAAATTGCCTTTGTGCAGTCAAAACCCTAAAAATGACCATTTTGCCCTTTTGGTGATCTGATCAAATTTCTTATGGAATTGTGATCCAAACTTGATCAAATGGTCCATATGAGTTCATAATGTTGATGTGGGTCAATTTTCATGAGGTTTGACTGTCAATTGGCCACAGTTGACTTTTTCCCCAATACAGCTGATTTCTAGGTCAACTGCCCAATTGACTGAGCAAAACTTGGAATCAAAGCTTGAAACTTGGTATGGATAAACTTGGGAGTCCAATATGAAGCATGAAAGTCATCTTAGGCACTTTAGGTCAAAACATCTTGGTGCAAACACAAACCCTAATTTGGGTCAACAGTGCAAGGAGAAGTCTTGAGCAGATGAAAACCCTAACTGGATCTTGGGCTTCAAAGGTTTTGTGATGAGAAATCAATGAGAAATGGGAGGGCAAATTTTGGGGTACAACAGTTGCCCCTGTTCAATCTTCTTGAACCTGAAGAGTTAGATTGGCAATTTTTGCCTTTCGCGACTCGAGGGTAAAAGGAGATTGGACACTAGAGTGCCCGGAAATTTGCACTTGTCAAAGCAATGGATGCGGGAATGGGCTTAGAGATGCCATTTGGAGATGGGCTTAACGATGCCATCTGAAAGAGTGACAGAAACTTGTCGGGGATGGGCTTAAAGATGCCATCTGGAAGGAGTATATCAGGAAGGTGTCCAAGCTTTGGACCATCTCTGAACTGGGGGTTTGAACAAGCCATGGATTGACATCCGTTGTTGGGAGGAATCCGTAAACTGTTTTCAGAAGTTTGAGAAGAGTCTGAACAAGCGATAGGTTAACATCCGTTACTTGGAGAACCCGTGAACTGTTTTCAGAAATCTTGAGGTTGAATAAGCAATAGAGCAGCACCCGTTGTTGGGAAGCGTCCGTAAACTGTTTTCAAAAGTTGCATTTGAACAAGTGATAGATTAACATCCGTTGTTGGGAAGAATCCATAAACTGTTTTCAGAAGTCTTGAGCAGAATCTGAACAAGTGATAGGTTAACATCCGTTACTTGGAGAACCCGTGAACTGTTTTCAGAAATCTTGAGGTTGAATAAGCAATAGAGCAGCACCCGTTGTTGGGAAGCGTCTGTAAACTGTTTTCAAAAGTTGCATCTGAACAAGTGATAGATTAACATCCGTTGTTGGGAAGCATCCATAGACTGTTTTCAGAAGTCTTGAAGTTGAAGGAGGAACCGGTGTAGGGTTTCCTGATGATGAGCTTGTGTAAAACTGCATCTGGATGAATCTGGAACAAGCATTAGAATGTTGCCATGTCTGGGTCACATCCAAACTATTCCTGGAAAGAAATCTCGGAAGATAATGATTTTAGTCTTTCGACAGGTCTTACCTGAAAAGGTAAAGAGTTAGTTATATGCAATGTCATGATGCATGTTACAATGTATGTTATGTGATATGAATGTAAATGAATGCGCATATAAGCTGGAAAGCTGTCTTGCAAAGGATAGATGAATCCGAGATGGCTGAAGATAAAAGTATCTTGACTGCTGCCGGGAAGAATAATTCCTGGTTGTTGCTGGAGAATAAAGAGCTTGGGTTGTATACCAATCTTCTGGGGAGTTCCAATCTAATAGACTCATGTTGGGGATGTAAGACTGAGCATCTTCAGTTTGGTGGGAAGTATCTCTGGCGACTTCACTGGGGAACTCAAGATTTGCCCTCCCAAAACTTTGTGGGGAGAAGGCTTATTAGTATGGCTCCGCTGGGGATACTGAAACTTAAATTCTGAGGGGAATTGAATTCTGGAGGATTCTCTGACTGGGGATAACAAAGATAACCTCCTCTGGGGACTGTATTGATAAGTTATGCTGGGGAACTCTGATGAACTCCGCTGGAGGTAGGAAGAAATCTGGCGAGTGCGATCTTCTGTGGCAATAAGCTGAGGATAACCCAGTTATAAGCCCTTGTGAGGAATAACTTTGAATAAAACTCGGGAGAGACGTCCGTACTCTGCAGGGGATAAGCTTCCAAAATCTACTGGGGATAAGCTTCAGGGTTTGCTGGGGATATGGATTCCAAATCTCCCGGGGATTTCCTTTGGAGGGTATCAAGATATCTAACTGCACCTTTGACCTATCAGTAATCCTTTTTCTTGATTCGTAAGGAAATGATTATGTTCAAATGCATATGCCTATTTAACAAAACATTGGACGTTTCTCAAAAATAAACAAATAGTGCAAGAGAAAAGAAAAAGGAAATGACACAAATTTTTGGGAAAAGTATTTGTATTGACTTTCTATGAGTATATTTGTACAAAGGAGACAATCATCCTAGTAAGAGGATTATGTCGTAAATATTGAAATATTTATACAAAATAAAGGATGGCTATGTGAAATAATTCCATGGGATTCCTTTCCGCTATAGCTTTCACAACCCTGAACGTCTGTCCATTCAATGCTTCGTTTAACGATGACTGGATTGATCAGAAGCCTGGAACTGGTTGATGAAGAGATTGTCCTTGAAGTGATCCGACGAGACATAGTCATACGCTTTAATTCCCTAACTTTTGCCTGAATCGCCCTTTCGGGTTTTCGATCCACCGGGAAACCCCTTTTTGCCCAAGCCGCCCTTTCGGGTTTTCAACTTGCCGGGTGTACATATTTTTTTTGTTTTTATCCCTAATTTTAGCCTGAACCGCCCTTTCGGGTTTTCGGCTCACCGGGATGCCCATTTTTGCCCAAGCCGCCCTTTCGGGTTTTCGACTTGTCGGGTTATTTTATGCGTAGTATCTTTTGACTATGTCTGCGTTCGCAGGGTGCGGCAAATCGTCACCGTCCATGGTGGTCAGAATCATTGCACCACCAGAAAATATGCTCTTGATCACAAATGGTCCTTCATATGTAGGGGTCCATTTGCCCCTGGGATCACTTTGCGGCAAGATAATCCGCTTGATTACTAGATCTCCGACTTGATACACTTGACGTTTGACTTTTTTATTGAAGGCCTTGATCATCCGCTTTTGATACGTCTGACCATGGCATATAGCAGCAAGTCGCTTTTCGTCGATCAGATTAAGTTGATCAAGTCGGGTTTGCATCCAATCATCTTCATTCAAGCCTGCATCCTTCATGATCCTTAGAGAAGGGATCTGGACTTCCATAGGCAAAACAGCTTCCATGCCATAAACCAAAGAAAATGGGGTTGCCCCAGTTGAAGTACGTGTCGTCGTACGGTATCCATGCAGAGCAAACGGTAGCATCTCATGCCAGTCTTTATAAGTGACTGTCATTTTCTGAATGATCTTCTTAATGTTTTTGTTCGCAGCTTCAACAGAACCGTTCATCTTCGGCCGATAGGGAGATGAATTGTGATGATAAATCTTGAACTGTTCGCACAATGCAGTGATCATTGTGTTATTCAGATTTGTACCGTTGTCTGTGATGATTCTGTCTGGAACACCATACCGACATATGAGATTTTGCTTGATAAAGCGGGCAACCACATTTTTAGTAACAGAGGCGAAGGAAGCTGCTTCGACCCATTTGGTGAAATAGTCAATGGCAACCAGGATGAAGCGATGTCCGTTGGAAGCCGTGGTCTTGATCTCTCCAATCATATCAATGCCCCACATTGCAAAGGGCCATGGAGCAGTCAAGACGTTGAGAGGAACCGGAGGGATATGAACTTTGTCAGCATAGACTTGACACTTGTGGCAAGTACGGGAATGTTGATGGCAGTCAGCCTCCATAGTAGACCAGTAATAGCCTGCCCTTAGGATCTTCTTAGCCATTGTATGCCCGCTCAAGTGAGTGCAAAATGTGCCGCTGTGTATATCAGTCATGATCAACTCTGCTTCAGCTTTGTCTACGCATCGGATTAATACACAATCATGGCTTCGTTTGTAAAGGATGTCGTTGCTCAGGAAGAATTTAGCAGCGAATTTCCTTAAGAACTTCTTGTCATTTACGGAAGCTCCTTCGGGATAATCTCTGGTCTCGAGATACCTTTTGATTTCATGGAACCAAGGTTGTTCCACTACTTCTTCGGTATTAATCTCGTGACAATGCACAGGTTCATCCATTCGCTCGATGGTGATTTGGGGAGCCTCGTTATCCCAGTTGAGTTTAAACATGGAGGACATTGTGGCTAGAGCATCTGCTAGCTGATTCTCTTCTCGCGGGAAATGCTCGAAGGTAATTTGCTCGAAATGAGGCAACAATGTCAAGATATGTTCTTTGTATGGGATAAGATTAGGATGCTTGGTATCCCACTCTCCTTTGATTTGACTGATAACCAAAGTCGAGTCCCCAAATACGATCAAAGACTTGATCCCCAAGTCTATAGCAGCCTTGAGACCAAAGATGCAAGCTTCATACTCAGCCATGTTGTTTGTGCAGCTGAAGCAAAGTCGGGCCGTGAAAGGTGTATGACAACCTTCCGGGGAAATGAGTACCGCGCCGATACCGTTTCCAAGTGCATTTGAAGCACCATCAAAGTACAGGGTCCATCGGGATCCCTTTTCGGGTCCGTCATACGGTCCATCACCTTCAATGTTGTCCAAATTCATGATGTCCTCATCTGGGAAGTCAAATCTCATGGGTTGATAGTATTCGATAGCCTGATGAGCCAGATGGTCAGCTAATACACTCCCTTTTATAGCTTTTTGGGTGGTGTACTGGATGTCATACTCGGTCAAGATCATTTGCCATCTAGCTATCCTTCCAGATAACGCGGGCTTCTCGAAGATATATTTGATAGGATCCATTTTGGAAATCAACAAGGTAGTATGAGTCAACATATACTGTCTTAGTCGGCGAGCAGCCCATACCAAAGTGCAGCAAGTTTTCTCGAGCAGTGAGTAGCGAGTCTCACAGTCGGTAAACTTTTTGCTAAGGTAATAAATAGGATGCTCTTTTCGACCAGACTCGTCATGCTGGCCCAAAACACACCCCATTGAGTTATCCAAGACGGTCAAATACATGATCAATGGTCTTCCTTCGACGGGTGGCATCAGAATAGGAGGTTCTAGCAAATACTCCTTGATTTTATCAAAAGCAGCTTGGCAATCGGCATTCCATTCGACTACCTGATCTTTTTTCAAGAGTTTGAAAATTGGCTCACAGGTAGAAGTCAGATGTGAGATGAATCTGGCAATATAGTTTAAGCGCCCCAAGAATCCTCTAACCTCATTTTCAGTACGGGGAGCAGGCATCTCTTGTATTGCTTTTACTTTTGCGGGATCGACTTCAATGCCTTTGTTGCTTACAATGAATCCTAGAAGTTTACCAGACCTAACTCCAAAAGTGCATTTACTTGGATTCAGCCTGAGCCTGTATTCCTTTAACCTGGCAAACAGCTTCTCCAGATGTTCAAGGTGCTCTTCCTCTGTTTGTGACCGAGCTATCATATCTTCTACGTAAACTTCAATCTCATGATGTATCATATCATGAAATAAAGCTACCATGGCGCGTTGATAAGTTGCCCCTGCGTTCTTCAGCCCGAACGGCATCACTTTGTAACAGAAAGTGCCCCATTGTGTGACAAAAGTCATTTTCTCCATATCCTCGGGAGCCATTTTGATTTGATTGTAGCCCGAGAATCCGTCCATGAAGGAAAACACTTTATGCTGAGCTGTATTGTCGATCAAGATGTCAATATGAGGTAGCGGGAAATCATCTTTAGGGCTGGCCCTATTTAAATCCCGGTAGTCCACACACATCCTGACTTTGCCATCTTTCTTAGGTACTGGCACAATGTTAGCGACCCATTGAGGATAGGACGTAACAGCCAGGAAACCAGCATCGAATTGTTTCATTACTTCTGCTTTGATCTTTTCGGACATGTCAGGCCTCATTCGGCGAACTTTTTGCTTGATTGGTGGACAGTCTTCTCTTGTGGGGAGACGGTGAACCACGATGTCTGTGTCTAAACCCGACATGTCTTCATAAGACCAAGCGAAGATCTCAACATACTCATTCAACAACTGTACCAAGCACTCCTTGACTTTTGGTTCCAGATTGGCACCCACTTGCACCTCCTTCCGGTCTTCCTCGGTCCCCAAGTTAACAGTTTCCAATGGCTCTTCATGCAGTAAGATGGCCCTTTCCTCCTGTTGCAGAAGTCTGGCTAGTTCCCCGGGTACTTCACAACCTTCGTCATCTTCATACTCGGCTAGATTGGCCAGATCCTCAGAGTTATTGAAAGATATAGCAGAATAGTCACCCATGGAATCCGGAGTGGATGGGTACCTGCATTGGTGAGTGTGGGTGTGTGTAAGGGATAGCCATCCTTAAACAAAATGCAAAAGGAAAGAAAATGAACATAAGCAGTTTATCAAATGAAAAACGTCCAATGAATCATTAAACATGGCATATGGATATGAAAAATAATCAAAACCCTTACAAATGGACCTACATGCCCCGGGCAAGGCAGGAGGTGAAAAGATAGTGTACGGATTGTTTGAGAGTAAATATTACAGACTAAATAAGAAATGTTTAACAGATAAATTACTGATGAATAAAAGTGATGGGGACAAAGTCCTTAGCCTCCCAATTGCTCAATCCTCCTTTGACAGTTGGATAAATCCACTCTTCAATGTTGCTCTCCTTGTCTTCATCTTCCATGGCGTTGATTCCGTAGGGAGAAATTTTGACTGGCACCCTTTCAATCTTCGCACGGCGCATAGCTTTCTGGCCGGTGGCTGTGAACCCTAACCCAAACTTGTCAGTCTTATGCGGAAAGTCGGGTAACTGCCCCCATGCTGAATTCTTCCCTTCTTTTATTGCGGCCCTCACGTCCTCCAGAGATGCCATCCTGGCCATCTGTCTCGGTGTCTCGGCTGCCGACTTTGCTACTGCTATTTCAGGAAGGACTTCTTCGAAATGTTGAAACGGTGTCTCAATGAACTCTCCTTCAACCTCCACATACCGGAAAGAATTTAAGTGGCTAATCATGTACTCTTCTTCGCCATGGACAGTGATGATCTTTCCCTTGACAGGATACTTAAACATCTGATGCAAGGAGGAGGTAACTGCCTCAGCATGGTGTATCCAAGGCCTACCCAGCAAGCAAGAGTATGATGGATGGATGTCCATCACATAAAAAAGTGGATTTAAACACCTCGGTGCCTATCTTAATGGGAATTTCAACCTCTCCATGGACCATTCTCTTCGAACCATCGAAAGCTCTGACAACAATATCACTCGGCTTCAAATCCAACCCCTCACAATCTAGTCGGTCCAAGGCCTTCTTAGGCAAAACATTCAGCGACGAACCAATATCAACCAAGACGTGTGCGAGAGTGGTTCCTCGACACTCGACTAAAATGTGCAAAACATCATTGTGATTTCTACCTTTAGGAGTTAGGTCGGCATCAGAAAAACCTAATCCATTGTCCGCAGTCAGGCTAGCCACGCAATTTTGAAATTGATCCGCAGAGGTTTCCTGGGGCACATGAGCTGCCTTCAGGAATTTTATCAGGGCTTTAGCGTGCGCTTCTGAGCAAAGTAGTAGTGCCAGCATGGAGATCTTGGAGGGGGTTTGCCCCAACTGTTCCACCACATCGTAATCACTTCTTTTGATTATCCTCAAAATCTCGTCCATTTCCTTCTTGGAGGTTTTCGGGATTACCAAGGGTTGAGCCCTCGTCCTGACGGGCTCATCTTGGATTCCCTTACCTTTGTCAGCAGCGGTAGGAGAGACAGTACTAGGAACAACATTGTCTTCAATCAGAGGAGTTCTAGCAGAGAGTTTTATTGGTGCAGGGATGACCTTGTTAGCTGATGAGGGTCCAAAGACTGCTCTTGGAGGGGCAATCTTTGGAGAAAATATTCTCCCGCTCCTGGTGATTTTGCTAGTGCCCGCAATGTTACTAATGTTGGCTTCTTCATCATCCGAACTTTCTTCAATTACCTCGATTTGCTTGATACCATGGTAGTAGACGTCACCGCCATAGTTCCAAGGTATCGACTTCTCAGAAACATAAGGAACAGGCCCTGGCATTGTTATCTTTAAAGGAACAGATTTCGCAGCTGGTGTAATCTTAACAGGCTTTTTGACGGCCTTGGAAAGATTGGCGTGAATGGTTATGATTGAGACATCTTCAGTATGAACTGGAACAGTAGAAACTTTTTCAAACAAAATTTGTCGACTATCCATAAGGCCTTGGATGCCTTTCTTCAGTAGCGGACAATCAAACGGCAGAGAGTAGCAACAATAGCAGTCTTCCTTACATCCCGGAAAGATCCCGGCCCTCAACAGATTCAACTTAATGGTTAACAGTGGAGTAGTCAGATCACTGACATCAGCAACATACAAATCTTCTTCAATGGCATTGACATTTCGGCCGTGCTTCGGCATGGGTGCAGATATCACATTAGGCTTCTCTGGAGCGTCAAACTCTACCTCCTTAGCCTCTATCAGGTCTTGGATTTTATGCTTGAGTGCCCAACAATCATTGGTGTCGTGTCCAACACTGTCTGAATGGTAGGCGCATTTAGCATTGGCATGATAATGCGGGGAGGATGTATTCACATTCTTTGGTGCCTCCTTGATGGTGGCGAGGTTCAACTTTAGTAGATGGGGAAGCACTTGCGCTGGAGTCATATTAATGCGGGTGAACTGCCGTTGTGGCCGTTCCACCCGTTGTTGATTTGGTCTGGACTGGTTATAGCGAGGCTGCTCACTTGGAGTGTTTTGAATCATTACGGCCCCCACAGTTGGCCGACGCTCCATCTTCCCTGCTCTTCTCTGAGAATATACCATAGTTGTCTCCTTCTTAAAAGGCTTCTTCTCAATACTTGCAGCAGCACCCTTCTGAATCTTTCCTGACTTGATGCCAGCCTCTACTCTTTCGCCTGTTAAGATCAAATCGGTAAACCCCGCGGAAGAGTTACCAATTAGATGATTGAAAAATGGGCCAGATAGGGTCCCAAGAAACATATCAACGAGCTCACGATCGGTTAAAGGAGGCTGCACCCTGCCAGCCAAATCCCTCCACTTTTGTGCATATTCTTTGAATCCCTCGCTTGTTCCTAGTGACATACCCTGAAGTTGGGTACGAGTAGGAGCAAGATCAGAATTATACTGGTATTGTTTGTAGAAAGCGGTGGCCAAATCTTCCCAATTTCTGACACTGGTTCCTTCTAGCTGATAAAACCACTCCAACTGAGCTCCCGAAAGGCTGTCTTGAAAGAAATGGATCCAGAGATTCTTATCTGCTTTATAGGGTTGAATCTTTCTCACGTAGGACCTGAGATGCATTTTGGGGCAGGACAGCCCATCATACCTCACAAACACTAGCACTTTGAATTTTGGGGGAATCACAATCCCGGCAACCAAACCCAAGTCTTCAAAGTCCAAGCCCGGTACTCTTTGTAATTCCATGGCGGCCAATCTGTCTTCTAACCCTTTGTATTTATCATCAGCTAGAGGGTATTGCTGGTCAGAATAATCTTCGTCCTCTTCAACCTCTTCTTCCTCCGCATCAGACTCGGAAGGCACCGCAACTCCATCTCTTTTACTAGTCCCTTCATCAGAAGTAGGAGGAAATTCAAGCACTCTCCGAGCTTCTCCGTCAAATCTTCTCCCCAAAGTAGCCACCCCAATCCTCTTTTTCTTCTTCTTTACTGGGTCCTTATTCCCCAATTGAGTCTTGATATCCTCCTGACCCTTAGCCAAGGTCATCAGGAGTTGCTGGAATTGTGCATTCTGAGCCTGCAGGTCTTTGACTGTTTGCTCGAGATCCATTCTATTGAAATAAACAGCAGACAGATAAGGAAACCTAGAGTGAGACCTGCTTATGCACATGATGAATGGTATGCTTATGTATGCAATGCATTCAAGGATTTAGAACATTCAAAATTGTTTCAGACAAAGAAGAACGCACGTCATATTAATAAGAAGAAGTTTGTTAGTACATAAATGCCCCATGGGCCAAATATTACAAAATAACTTCTCAAGGAAAAAAGACATTGCGCATCCTCTTTGGTGAGATGTAGGTATTGAGGGCCTCTTGCTCATGGAGTCGGCGGGTAAGCTCTAGAACCTTCTTCTCACTGGCGTAGAAGCTAGCTTCAAAAGTATTTCGTTCCTCCTTGAGCTGAATCCAACTTTTCTGCATTTCCTCCCACGATGTAGGCATGTCTGGATGTAGGATGGTGTAGGGGACCTCTCCTTCATTGACGGGCTCTTTAATCACTGGGAGTACATGAGGATAAGGCATCATTAGACTTTGGGCTCGGGCTCGTACCCACTTGAGATAAGGCTCAAGAGGGATGGAGTTCTTGTGTCCCAGAGTCTTGCTATCAACCTTGTTGAGTTTTCCCCAAGCTCTGATGAATCTTTGGCGAAGTCCTTGCGCATCGTTGTCGAAGTCAAAAACTAGGTTAGGAATCAACATGTCATGAGGGCCATCCCTCCGTGCATATCCAAATTGCCTCAAAGCTAGGCAAGGGTTGTAGGTGATACCTCCCCTGATTCCAAGTAAAGGAACATTAGGAAATTCTCCGTAACGATCGACGATGATGACATTTTCTCTGGACCGAGAACACCAATGTACATCAGAGTGAGTAAGAGTCATCAACCGTTGGGACCACCTTGAGCCTTGGTCATTCTTTAGGACAGATTGTGGAAGGTGCGAAATAAACCACCTTGCAAGGATAGGAGTACAGCACATGAGAACACCCCTCTTTCTCATTGTTCGTGTGTAAAATGAGTGAAGAATGTCCCCAAGCAATGTTGGTATTGGATTTCTGGACAAGAAGATTTTGACGGCGTTGACATCTACCAATTGGTCAGGATTTGGGAACAAGACCAACCCATAGATAAGGAGTGCCACAATTTCTTCAAAGGCTTGAAGGTCCAATGAATTCCAACATTCTTGTGCCTTCTCAAACAAGAATTTTGCTAAGAGTCCTTTGACGCCGCTTCTGGTTTCCCAATGCCCCGTGATGTCGGATGGTTGCAGATGTAATGCTCGAGCAACATCTTCCGGCTTTGGTTCCTTCTCCGTACCGTTGAATGGTAGTTGATTAAGGATAGGGATTCTTAGGAGTTGAGAAAACTCCTCCAAAGTGGGTACCAACTGATAATCAGGGAAAGTGAAGCAGTGGTGAAGAGGGTCAAAGAACTGGAATAGCACCTTCATCATGTCTTCTTCAATGTTGGTGTTGACTAGGCTGAGCAGTCTACCATGTCTATCACTGAAGGATGAATTTTCCGGAATTCTTGAGGTGAGCTCCTTGAGTTGAGGAGAGATTCTCACAAGGTTGACTTGAATGGTATTTCTGCGAGGAATTTCCATGACCTACAAAACAAGAACAAAGATGAAGATCCAAACCCTTGAAATAGTTAGTGAATGCATATGATGTTTTATGATGTTTATGATATATGCACAAAACATATGTACAAGCAAATCACACCAAACCCTAGTTTCAGGCTTGCATGGGGTTTCATAGGTAAGTACCCTCTTGAGTGTAGTTGGCTTAAAAACCTGTCCTATAAATAGTAACCGGGTTCTAAGGAGCTCAATATCACGGGATTGTTTTCATTGTTCATTGTTTTGGTTTAGCCACTTAACTAGCGACCAAAATATTCCAAGAAAACAACCCTCAATGAGTGTAGTATCGAGTATCTACCAACTTCGGACTGCACCAAAGCCGGTCATCTCACTACCCCTAACAAAAGGCCAAGATGGTCAATTAAGGTTCTAGGTCATTAGTGCTTAGTGACATCACTCAGCGGCCCCGTACTCTCCTTGATTGAACTCAAGGGTTACCGGTACTCACAAATATGTCGCACTAATATAGCTATTGCTTAGACCGTGTCGGTATACCCCGCACAGTTTCCACAACGTATTGCTATCTATGAATGTTTCCCAAAACCCGGGTGTAGGATTGCAAACCCAAACAATAGAGCCAAAGTATAAAGCAAACAAATCAAACAATTAGTCATGCAAGAGGGTGATCTAAGCCCTAAGGTTACTCCACTTTTAAATTATTCCCCAGCAGAGTCGCCAGTTCTGTGATACGGTGGGAGAACTGACTAGGGTTTTGCGTTTGTTTTCGCAAATGTTTCGGTTGAGCAAGAGTCGCCACCGACTTTTTATTTTATCCTAAGGAAAGGTTTAAAAAGCACAGCAAAAACCTTTGATATTTTTCTTGGGTTCGGGGAGTAGATTATAGAAAGGGAAGGTATTAGCACCCTTTCTATCCATGGTTATCCATGGGCTCTTAGGTACTTGCTTAGATCAACTTGCCTTGGTTTTCAATTGTTTGAAATGGTGCTTGGTGTGTGGTTTTTTGAAAGTGTTTTGAAAAGATGCCTTGTATAGGCTACCCTTGTAACAATTCTTTACTCGAATGTTTTACAAAAGGTGTTTTGTCTTTAGAAAAGATGTTTCAAGGTTTTTTTTTTAAGTTTGTTTTGAAAGTGTTTGTGAAGCGTGGTTTGAAATTAGGCAAGTGTTTTCTTTGCAAATTGATAAGTACTTAAGAGTTTATCTACCCTAAAGTTTTCTCAAAGATTTTTGTTATGTTTTAAACCTTTTGACAATTTTGTTCCACCATTGCATTTGGTGGGCAATCTTGTCTTAGGAGGTTGAAGGAACGGGCGCGGGTCATCGTTTAGACCATAATTGCAATAGTGTTAAATGTCTTTGGGCAATTTTTCTTAAAAAAGGGACTTGATCATTCACTTAGGCAACATTTTGAGGGACTATGATCATTTGATTGTTTGTTTTACCCAAAGAAGTTCAACATACAATATGGCCCAATTTATTTGAAGGCAACAAAGTGGAATACCCTAGGGGTGCAAGTGTGAAATGTGTTGTCCATTTTCATGCTTTTTTGTCTTGTATTAGGTCAAACTATTTTTTTTTTCATTTTATTCGCATGCAAACCCTAACTCTAGCATAGTATATTTAGAAAGCGATAAAGTGCGAAATTTAAATTCCTACACTATTACAACACAATAATATGGGGTGGGGGGTACAATGTCTCAAATGGGGTATGTTTAGACAAAAATTTAAACCTAACTATTACATCATTTCCTTTGCATATTTACAAGACAAATAATTGTATAATTAAATGGAAATTGAAATAAATATGCAAAAATATAAAAAAAGGAATTTTTATATGTATGCAAAAAAGATATTATTTATGTGAAATAAAAAGAGAAATAACAAGGTATTATTTTTTGGAGTATTTTCAAATTTAGGGCAAAACCCTAATTTTAATCAAAATGGTATTAGTTATTTAATATTTGTAATATTTACTATTTATATACAAAAATAAGATAAAAATATAATATACTTAAAAAATGTATTTTTAGTATTAAATATTAAAAAATAAAATAGGTACATTTTTTGGTATTTATATCCTAAGTGCATTAATATATTTCTATCTATTTATATTATTTACAAACTATGTTTTATATATATTAATTAATAATATTTAATATTTAAATAAAAAAAGTATTTTTCTATAAAATATTTTCAGGAAGTAAAAATAAGATAAAGTATGTAAAAATGTATTTCCAATATTTTAATATTTTAAACAAAACATATATATTTATTTATTTGTGTATAAACTTAAGAGAAAAAATCAAATAAATCCCTAATAAAAATCAAAAATGATGAGAAAAAATATTTTTAAATTTTTAATATGCTGAAAAAAAATAAATGAGTTAATTAAAAAAAGAAAAAGTCAAAAAACATTAAAAATAAAGCAAATGGGCTCATGGGGTGTAAAACCAATTGTAGGGTGCAAAAAGAAAACACAAAGCAAGCCCAGCCCAATGCCACCTTTCTTCAACCTCTGAACTGTGTCATTCAAAAAATGCGCGCCCTGTTCTTGATCTTTTAACTCCTGATTCCTGGCTTATTAATGAAAACTCATAACATAAAAAATGTTCAGCATCAAGAGACGAATCCAACCATATGTAGAACTTGATCTAACTCTCTAAGATGAGGGAGAATTTCTTCTCCCCCAAATCCTAACCTAGATTTTCTGTCATTTTCAAACCTCAAATTCTCACAGCTCAAGTAAAAGAAATGAAAAGTAAAAACATGTACATGTTCAGTGGCATGAGTAGAACATTGTTTATTCACAAACTTAGAGCTAATGATGCTTGATAAGAGAGATAGAAGTTCACCAAGATACCTGTTCAGCTGAAGTTCTATCTGGCAATGAGGAAGCTTTCAGTGCAAGGTGATGATTGGAAAAGCTTCCTTGAGGTCCAGGGATGCTATTCCAATGTTTACTTTGTCTTGAAAGCTTTTGAATCGTGCTAGAGCACTTCACCTGCAAAACAAGAAACTGAAAATGGTGGAAGTGGTTAGAGGGATTACAGGTCGTGTTTCAAGTCATGGTTAGCTTGCATAGATGCTAGGGAATGTATGTGAGCTGGTTTGGGCAAGAGAGCTTGAGGGAAATGGAAGATGGCACTCAAACTGCAGGCCTGGCCCTGTTTTTGCAGTTTGAGGATGATTCTGAGATTGGGAGTGTTTGAGAGGTGTTAGGGTCGTGCAATAGCTTGGTTGAGATGTCTTGAGTGTGTTTGATAAGTTCACTTAAGGGTTTGTAAGCTGATATGAGAGTTGTTATGAGTTATGATGTGTTTCTTACACTTTAAGCAAGCAATGGTTACTTTGTGCCTCTAGCCTGTACATGCCCTCATACTATGCTGCATAATCCCTCCTTGATCAGTGTGATTAACACATAAACTTGTGCCAATTAGATATGGACTGTACTTCTTGGATTTGTAATTGGACATAAAGCTAACTTTTGCAAAAATGGAAGAAATGCTTTATCTATTTTGGGATTAATCCTTTATGCAATGCTAGAACACAAAGAACATGGCTTTGGCACAAATAATATGCATTAAATTTATGAGTGTTGGATGGTTTAAGGACCTGTAATCAAGATATGCAAGCTGAGATTGAGATGCATAGTGTTATGAACATGTACATGGCCAAAAACAAAAGTGACTTTTTCTCATTTTGCAAAATTCGATTCTCCCTAACCATGAGGTTGTTTGAGAAGTTCTTGGACATTTTGGAAAGCTTGGAATGTGTACTACAATCCATATTTGAAGTGCAAGTTGAAATTCCAAGTGGAAGTGTATGGAAAATGGCCTTGAAGTTAGGTAGAAAACCTTGTCAAAATAGGTTAAAATTTCACTAAGTTAAGAATGGTTTAGTGCCCTTATTCAAAAATTTGTAACTTGAGATACAAGCCTCAAATGGGAAAACTTTGTGAATCAAAGTTGTAGATTATGCAACAAGCTACAACTTTCATGTTTTGACTTTTGTTTGAATCCAAATTTATCTTGGTGAAAAAGTGGGGCAAAGTTGGGAAAAAATTAGGGTTTTTTTTATAACTTAGAAAAATTCTAAGTTATAAAAAATCCTAATTTCTAACCCTAATTTGCATTTTGTGATTTCTTGGTGAACAAGTTTCATGATTTGGCATGTTTTGATGAAAAATAAATCTTGACTCTTGACTTTGACCAAAAAGTCAAAGTTTGACTTTTCAGTATACAGTCAAAATTGATCAATTGACTGGGAAATTTAACTGTCAATCTTGTGTACTTGGGATCTTTTGGGTTTGTTGAGCATGTCAAGATAATTCCATGGGGTCCTTGAGTCCATATATGAGCTTTGTTTGCCATTGGCTAGGTCAAACAGTCAAAAATTGCCTTTGTGCAGTCAAAACCCTAAAAATGACCATTTTGCCCTTTTGGTGATCTGATCAAATTTCTTATGGAATTGTGATCCAAACTTGATCAAATGGTCCATATGAGTTCATAATGTTGATGTGGGTCAATTTTTATGAGGTTTGACTATCAATTGGCCACAGTTGACTTTTTCCCCAATACAGTTGATTTCTAGGTCAACTGCCCAATTGACTGAGCAAAACTTGGAATCAAAGCTTGAAACTTGGTATGGATAAACTTGGGAGTCCAATATGAAGCATGAAAGTCATCTTAGGAACTTTAGGTCAAAACATCTTGGTGCAAACACAAACCCTAATTTGGGTCAACAGTGCAAGGAGAAGTCTTGAGCAGATGAAAACCCTAACTGGATCTTGGGCTTCAAAGGTTTTGTGATGAGAAATCAATGAGAAATGGGAGGGAAAATTTTGGGGTACAACACCATCCATGTAGTTACTTTTCATTTATATTGTGTGTGCTGTAAGAATTTTGGACCTGAACATGGAAGAAAAGCTAGGTCAGAAATTGGGGGAGGAGAAATTCTCTCTCGTTTCTGAGAGTTAGAACAACTTTTTTATATGTTTGAAATCGTGACATAATGCTCTACATTATTGATGTTATAAGTTTTTGCTAAAAGTCAAAGAATCAGGAAGTTTGAATCAAGCATGGAGGGCGCGCGTTTTTGAGACAGAAATGGCTAGAGGTTGAAGAAGGTGGACTTGGGCTGGGCCTGAGTTTGTTTTTTCTGTTTGCATCACTTTTCTCATTTTGCACCCCCCTGGCCCATTGTGTGAAATATCCATTATTTTTGACTTTTTATTTTTTCTTCTGACTTGATATTTTTTGTCAAAACATAAAAAATATTCAAAATATTTTTTCATCCATTTTTGCATTTATTTGGCATTTGTTTGTTCTATTTAAGCATATATATATTTATATAAACAAATATATTTCTTTTTATTTAAAACACTAAAAAAATAATACAAAATATATTTTCAGTTATTATTTTATTTTACCTTTTTAAAACATTTTCTCAAAATATACACTTTTGTAAATAATTAATATTTTATTTTTTTAGTATATATTTAGTATATTAAAATATATGATATAAATACTTACATATTTTATTAAATATTTAGGATAAAAATATGAAAATAATACATTTTTATTTTTATTAATATTTGACATCAAAAAATACTTTTTACAATATACTTCTCTTTTATTTATTTTTTGTATAAATAAATACATAAATATTGTATATAATTGGTAAATAATTACTATTTGTTAAAATTAGGGTTTTGCCCTAAAAACCACAAAAATACTCCAAATTGATCTTTTTCTATTTTGTTTATATTTCAAACATGAAAACTCTTACATACATAAAAAATCTCATTTTTTGTGCATAATACATTTTGCATTTATATTTGTTTAAAATATTGTACATTTGAATACTTGTATATTCGATATGGATGTAATAGCCTAGATTTAAATTTCCTGTCAAATACCCCCATTCAAACATTTGTACCCCCATCCCCATAATCATGTTGTAATAGTCTAGGGCTTTAAAATTCCGCATTTAAAAGCTTTCTAATTATGCCATGATAGACCTAGGGTTTGTATGCAAAAATCAATAACAAATAGCTTGACCTAATTCAAAGATAAACAAGCATGAAAATGGACAACACCAATCACACTTGCACCCTTAGGGTTACTCCACTTGTTGCCTTCCAAAAATGGGCCATGTTGCATGTTGAGTATCTTTGGCAAAACGAAAACAAATCAAATGATCATATTCCCTCGATGACGCTTTCGAAGTTGCCTAAAAAATGATCAAGTCCCTTAAAGGAAAAATTGCCAAAGACACTTGGCACCATTGCATTCATGGTCCAAAACGATGACCCGCGCCCGTCCCGTTAACATCCTAACACAAGATTGTCCACCAAATACAATGGTGGAATAATACTGTTAAAAGGGTTAAAACATAGGAAAAATCTTTGAGTAAATTTAGGGGTAGACAACTCTTAGTTACTTGATCAAACTTGCAAAACAAAACCTTGCCTACTTTCAAAAACACAACTTTCAAAAACACAACTTTCAAAAACACAAACTTTCAAAAACACAAACTTTCAAAAACACAACTTTCAAAACAACTTTCAAAACCTTGAAACATCTTTTCAAAAAGACAAACACCTTTTGTAAAACATTCGAGTAAAGAATTGTTACAAGGGTTGCCAAGACAAAGGCATCTTTTTCAAAACATTTTCAAAACCACACACAAAGCACCATTTCAAACAATTGAAAATGCAAGGCAAGTGATCTAAGCAAGTAACTAAGAGCCCATGGATAACCATGGATAGAAAGGGTGATAATACCTTCCCTTTCTATAATCTACTCCCTGAACCCAAGAAAACATCTCAAAGGTTTTTTGTTGTGCTTTTTAACCTTTCCTTAGGATAAAATAAAAAGTCGGTGGCGACTCTTGCTAAACCGAACATTTGCGAAAACAAACGCAAAACCTCAAGTCAGTTCTTCCACCGTATCACAGAACTGGCGACTCTGCTGGGGAGAGATCTTAAAAGTGGAGTAACCTTAGGGCTTAGATCACCCTCTTGCATGACTAATTGTTTGCTTTGATTTCTTTACATTTTGGTTCTCTTGTTTGGGCTTGAAATCCTACACCCGGATTTGGGAAACATTCATAGATAGCAATACATTATGGAAAATGTGCGGGGTATACCGACACGGTTGAAGCAATAGCTATATTAGTGCGACATATTTGTGAGTACCGGTAACCCTTGAGTTCAATCAAGGAGAGTACGGGGCCGCTGAGTGATGTCACTAAGCACTAATGACCTAGAACCTTACTTGACCATCTTGACCTTTTATTAGGGGTAGTGAGATGACCGGCTTTGGTGCAGTCCGAAGTTGGTAGATACTCGATACTACACTCATTGAGGGTTGTTTTCTTGGAATATTTTGGTCGCTAGTTAAGTGGCTAAACCAAAACCATGAACATGGAAAACAATCCAATGATATTGAGCTCCTTAGAACCCGGTTACTATTTATAGGACAGGTTTTTAAGCCCACTTCACTCAAGAGGGTACTTACCTATGAAACCTCATGCAAGCCTGAAACTAGGGTTTTGTGTGACTTGCTTGTACATATGTTTGTGCATACATCATGAACATCATAAAGCATCATATGCATCCACTAACCATTTCAAGGGTTTGGATCTTCATCTTTGTTCTTGTTTTGTAGGTCATGGAAATTCTTCGCAGGAAAACTATCCAAGTCAACCTTGTGAGAATCCCTCCTCAACTCAAGGAGCTCACATCCAGAATTCCAGAAAGCTCTCTCTTCAGTGAAAGACATGGTAGACTGCTCAGCCTAGTCAACACCAACATTGAAGAAGACATGGTGAAAGTGTTGTTCCAGTTCTTTGACCCCCTTCACCACTGTTTCACATTCCCCGACTACCAATTGGTGCCCACTTTGGAGGAATTTTCTCAACTCCTGAGAATTCCCATTCTTAATCAACTACCCTACAACGGTACGGAAAAAGAACCAAAACCTGAAGATGTTGCTCAAGCACTACACTTGCAACCATCTGACATCAAGGGGCATTGGAAAACCAGAAGTGGTGTCAAAGGCTTCTTGGCAAAATTCTTGTTTGAGAAGGCACAAGAGTGTTGGAATTCTTTGGATCTGCAAGCCTTTGAAGAAATTGTGGCACTCCTTATTTATGGGTTGGTCTTGTTCCCAAATCCTGACCAACTTATAGATGTCAACGCTGTCAAGATTTTCCTATCCAGGAATCCCATACCTACATTGCTTGGGGACATCCTCCACTCATTTTACACACAAACAATGAGAAAGAGAGGTGTTCTCATGTGCTGTACTCCTCTCCTTGCAAGGTGGTTTATTTCGCACCTTCCACAGTCTGTTTTGAAGAATGACCAAGGCTTAAGGTGGTCGCAACGATTGATGACCCTCACACATTCTGATGTACATTGGTGTTCTCGGTCCAGAGAAAATGTCATCATCGTCGATCGTTGTGGAGAGTTTCCTAATGTTCCTTTACTTGGCATTAGAGGAGGCATTACCTACAACCCTTGTCTAGCTTTGAGACAATTTGGATATGCACGGAGGGATGGCCCTCATGACATGCTGATTCCTGACCTAGTTTTTTACTTCAACAACGATGCGCAAGGACTTCGCCAAAGATTCATCAGAGCTTGGAAGATGCCTAACAAGGTAGATAGCAAGACACTGGGGCACAAGAACTCCATCCCTCTTGAGCCTTATCTCAAGTGGGTAAGGACCCGAGCCCAGAGTCTTATGATGCCTTACCCTCATATTCTCCCTTTGATTAAGGATCCCGTTAAGGAATGAGAGGTTCCCTACACCATCCTATATCCTGACATGCCAACATCATGGGAGGAGATGCAGAAGAGTTGGATCTAACTCAAGGAGGAATGGAATACTTTTGAAGCCAGCTTCTACGCCAGTGAGAAGAAGATTTTGGAGCTTACCCGCCGACTTCACAAGGAGGAGACCCTCAACACTTACATCGCACCAAAGAGGATGCGCAACGTCTTTTTACCTTAAGAAGTTTTTGTAATATTTGGCCCATGGGGCATTTATGTACTGACAAAATTTCTTCTTATTAATATGACGTGTGTTCTTTTTGTTTGTAACAAATTTGAATTTATAAATCCTTGAATGCATTGCATGAATAAACATATCATTCATCATATGCATAAACAGGTCTTCACACCAGGTTTCCTTATCTCTCTGCTGTTTATTTCAGTAAGATGGATCTCGAACAGACGGTCAAAGATTTGTAGTCACAAAACTCACAGTTTCAACAACTCCTAATGACCTTAGCAAAGGGTCAGGAGGATCTAAAAGCACTGTTGGGGAACAAAAAGCCAGAAAAAGGAAAAAAGAAGAAGAAAAGAGTTGGGGTAGCTACACTGGGAAGAAGGTTTGAGAATGAAGCTAGAAGAGTTCTTGAATTTCCCTCCGCATCTGAGGAGGAAACCAGTAAAGGAAAAGGAGCTACACTACCTTCTGAGTCCGAAGCTGAAGAGGAAGAGGTTGAGGAAGATGAAGACTACTCAGAGCAATAATACCCGCCAGCGGATGACAAATACAAAAACCTGGAGGATAGACTGGCGGCTATGGAGCTGCAAAGGATTCCTGGGTTAGATTTTGAAGAATTGGGATTGATTGCTGGGATTGTGATCCCTCCAAAGTTTAAGGTGCTAGTTTTTGCAAAATATGATGGGCTGTCTTGCCCGAAGATGCACTTGAGGTCATATGTCAGAAGAATTCAACCTCATACATCCGACAGAAATCTTTGGGTACACTTCTTTCAGGATAGCTTGTTCTGTACACAACTAGACTGGTTTTACCAGCTTGAGAGGTCAGAAGTGCATAACTGGGAAGACTTGGCAGCTGCCTTTTATCGCCAGTATCAATATAATGCTGATTTGGCGCCAACCCGTACTCAGTTACAAAGTATGGGGATGGCCTCAAATGAAGGATTCAAAGAATACGCCCAGAAATGGCGCGACTTGGCCGGAAGAGTGAAGCCACCTCTTTCAGATAGGGAACTAGTTGATATGTTCTTGGGGACCCTATCTGGCCCGTTCTTCAACCACTTGATCGGGAGCTCTTCCGCAGGGTTTACTGAATTGATTCTGACTGGTGAACGGGTGGAAGCTGGTATTAAGAATGGGAAGATTCAAAAGGAGGCCTCTGCATCTACAACTGCTAAGAAATCATTTTCGGCCAAGAAAGAGACAGTTGTTATATACTCTCAGAAAAGATTGGGAAGAAATAAGCGCCGACCGACTGTGGGGGCCGTGATGATACAAAATTCGTCAAATGATCAGCCTCGTAACAATTAGTCCAGACTGAATCAGCAACGGGTGGAGCGGCCGCAACGGCAGTTCACCCGCATCAATATGACGCCTGCACAAGTTCTTCCCCATTTGTTGAAGCTAAATCTCACTACTATCAAAGAGGCACCAAAAAATGTGAACACATCTTCCCCACATTACCATCCCAGTGCTAAATGTGCCTATCATTCTGACAGCGTCGGGCATGACACCAACGATTGCTGGGCGCTTAAGCATAAAATTCAAGACTTAATAGATGCAAAAGAGGTTGAGTTTGATGCTCCAGAGAAACCAAACGTGATATCCGCTCCAATGCCGAAGCATGGTTGCAATGTCCATGCTATTGAAGAAGATATGTATGTTTCTGTTGTTGATGATCTGATGACTCCACTGTTGACAATCAAGTTGAATCTGTTGAAGGCTGGGATTTTCCCAGGATGTAAAGAAGACTGCTACTGTTGTTCCTCCTTACCAATCGATTGTCCATTGCTGAAGATAGGCATCCAAGGCCTAATGGACAGCCAACAAATTCTGTTCGAAAAGATTCCTGCTATTCTAACTCCTATCAAAGATGTTTCAATAATCACCATTTCCACCAATCTTTCCAAGGTCCCTAAAAAGCCTGTTAAGATTACATCCGCTACGAAGTTTGTTCCTTTGAAAATAACCATGCCGGGGCCTGTCCCCTACATTTATGACAAATCAATACCATGGAATTATGGTGGAGAAATCTACTACCATGGTGTTAAACAAGTTGAGATAACTGAAGAAAGCTCTGACTAAGAAGATGCCGACATTAGAAACATTGCCGGTACGAGCAAGATTACCCGAAGTGGGAGAATATTCTCTCCAGAGATTGCCCCTCCAAAGGCAATCTTTGGACCCTCAGCTGCTGCCAAAGTTACTCCTGCACCGATAAAACTTTCTGCAAGAACTCCGCTGATTGAAGAAGCTGTTATTCCTGTGGTTGTTCCTCCTGCTTCTGCTGATAAGGGGAAAGGGATCCAAGATGAGCTCGTCAGGACGAGGGCTCAGCCATTGGTTATCCCTGAAACCTCTAAGAAAGAAATGGAGGAGATTCTGAAAATAATTAAGAAGAGTGATTATGATGTGGTAGAGCAACTGGGGCAAACCCCCTTGAAGATCTTCATGTTAGCATTGCTGCTTTGTTCTGAGGCTCATGCCAAAGCATTAATAAGGTTTTTGAAGACAACCCATGTTCCCCAGGAAACCTCAGCCGATCAATTCCA
Source organism: Vicia faba (assembly GCA_948472305.1). Taxonomy (NCBI): domain Eukaryota; kingdom Viridiplantae; phylum Streptophyta; class Magnoliopsida; order Fabales; family Fabaceae; genus Vicia; species Vicia faba. Next base: position 7,998,553 of record OX451738.1, on the reverse strand, counting down.
GGATTGTGTAGCCAGCCTTACCGCAGACAACGACCTGGGTTTCTCTGATGCTGACCTGACTCCGAAGGGAAGAAAGCACAATGATGCATTACATGTGTCAGTTGAATGCCGAGGAACTACTCTTGCCCATGTATTGGTCGACACCGGTTCTTCTCTAAATGTGCTGCCTAAGAAGGCTCTCGACCGGTTGGATTATGAAGGCTTAGAGCTGAAACCAAGTAATATCATTGTCAGGGCCTTTGACGGGTCTAAAAGAATGGTGCATGGGGAGGTCGACATTCCCATCAAGGTGGGCACTGAGGTATTCCACTCAACTTTCTATGTGATGGACATTCGTCCGTCATACTCTTGCTTGCTAGGGAGACCATGGATACATAATGCTGGGGCAGTCACTTCCTCCCTACATCAGATGCTGAAATACCCTGTCAAAGGAAAGATTATAATTGTACACGGTGAAGAAGAATATATGATCAGTCACCTAAACTCCTTTCGGTATGTGGAAGTGGAGGGCGAGTTCATTGAGACACCGTTCCAACACTTCGAGGAATTCGCTCCCGAGGTTGCTGTAGCAAAGACAGTAGTTGAGGTACCCAAGCAGGTGGCCAGGATGGCATCTCTGAAAGACGCAAAGGCTGCAATGAAGGAGGGAAAGAGTTCAACATGGGGACAGTTGCCTGACATTCCTCACAAAACAGACAAGTTTGGGTTGGGATTTACCGCTGCGGGGCAAAAAGCTATGCGTCGCTCAAAAATTGAAAGAACACCCATCAAGATTTCTCCTCATGGAATCCATGCTTTGGAAGACGAAGACGGAGAGGGTAACATTGAAGACTGGATCTTCCCAACTATAGAAGGGGGACTGCATAACTGGGAGGCGAAAGACTTCGTCCCCATTACTTTCATTAATCAGTAACTTATCTTTCGAACATTTCCTGTTGGTCTGTAATAATTACTTTTAAACAATCTGCACGCTACTTTTTCACCTCATGCCTTGCCCGGGGTATGTAGGTCCATTTGTAAGGGTTTTGATTCTCTTCATATCCATATGCCATGTTTAATGATTCATTGGACGTTTTTCATTTATAAAACTGTTGTGTTCATTTTCTTTCCTTTTTTGCATTTTTGTTTGTTTAAGGATGGTTATCCCTTACACACACCCACATTCACAAATGCAGGTACCCATCCACTCTGGATTCTATGGGTGACTATTCTGCTTTGTCCTTCAATAACTCTGAAGACTTGGTCAATCAGGCTGAGTATGAAGATGACGAAGATTGTGAAGTACCAGGAGAGCTAGCCAGACTTCTACAACAAGAAGAGAGGGCCATCTTGCCTCACGAAGAGTTGTTGGAAACTGTCAACTTAGGAATAGAGGAAGACCGGAAGGAAGTACAAGTGGGTGCCAATCTGGAATCAAGTGTCAAGGAGCGTTTGATACAGCTGTTAAATGAATACGTTGAAATCTTTGCCTGGTCTTATGAAGACATGCCGGTTTAGACACTGATATTGTGGTTCACCGTCTCCCTACAAGAGAGGATTGTCCACCGATCAAGCAAAAAGTTCGTCGAATGAGGCCTGACATGTCTGAGAAGATTAAAGCAGAAGTAATGAAGCAATTCAATGTCGGCTTTCTGGCTGTTACATCCTATCCACAATGGGTTGCTAACATCGTGCCAGTACCTAAAAAAGACGGCAAGGTCAGAATGTGTGTGGATTACCGGGATTTGAATAGGGCCAGCCCTAAGGATGATTTTCCGCTACCGCACATCGACATTTTGATTGACAACACAGCTCAGCACAAAGTGTTTTCCTTCATGGATGGATTCTCGGGCTACAACCAGATCAAAATGGCCCCCGAGGACATGGAGAAAACAACTTTTGTTACGCAATGGGGTACCTTCTGCTACAAGGTGATGCCGTTCGGACTGAAGAACGCATGGGCAACTTATCAACGCGCCATGGTAGCTTTATTTCATGATATGATACATCATGAGATCGAAGTCCACGTAGACGATATGATAGCTCGATCACAAACAGAGGAGGAACACCTTGAGCATCTGCAAAAGTTGTTTGCCAGGTTGAAAGAGTACAAACTCAGGCTGAATCCAAGTAAGTGTACTTTTGGAGTTAGGTCTGGTAAACTTCTAGGATTTATTGTCAGCAACAAGGGCATTGAGGTCGATCCAGCAAAAGTGAAAGCAATACAAGAAATTCCTGCTCCCCGTACTGAAAAGGAGGTTAGAGGGTTCTTGGGGCGCTTGAACTATATTGCCAGATTCATATCTCATCTAACGTCTACCTGTGAGCCGATTTTCAAATTATTAAAGAAAGATCAGGTAGTCGAATGGAACGACGATTGCCAAGCTGCTTTTGATAAGATCAAGGAGTATTTGCTAGAACCTCCTATTCTGATGCCACCTGTCGAAGAGAGACCGTTGATCATGTATCTGACCGTCTTGGATAACTCAATGGGGTGTGTTTTGGGCCAGCATGACGAGTCTGGTCGAAAAGAGCATGCTATTTATTACCTTAGCAAAAACTTTACCGACTGTGAGACTCGCTACTCACTGCTCGAGAAAACTTGTTGCGCTTTGGTATGGGCTGCTCGCCGACTAAGGCAGTATATGTTAACTCATACCACTTTGTTGATTTCCAAAATGGATCCTATCAAGTATATCTTCGAGAAGCCAGCTTTATCTGGAAGAATAGCTAGATGGAAAATGATCCTAACTGAGTATGATATCCAGTACACTACCCAAAAAGCTATAAAGGGGAGTGTACTAGCTGACCATCTAGCTCATCAAGCTATCGAAGATTATCAATCCATGAAATTCGACTTCCCGGACGAGGACATCATGAATTTGGACAACATTGAAGGTAACGGACCGTATGACGGACCTGAAAAAGGATCCCGATGGACCCTGTACTTTGATGGTGCTTCAAATGCACTTGGAAACGGTATCGGTGCGGTACTCATTTCCCCGGAAGGTTGTCACACGCCTTTCACGGCCCGACTTTGCTTCAGCTGCACCAACAACATGGCTAAATATGAAGCTTGCATTTTTGGTCTCAAGGCTGCTATTGACCTGGGGATCAAATCTTTGATCGTATTTGGGGACTCGGCTTTGGTTATCAGTCAAATCAAAGGAGAGTGGGATACCAAACATCCTAATCTTATCCCATACAAAGAACATGTCCTGACATTGTTGCCTCATTTCAAGCAAATCACCTTCGAGCATTTCCCGCGAGAAGAGAATCAGCTGGCAGATGCTCTGGCTACAATGTCTTCCATGTTTAAACTCAACTGGGATAACGAGGCTCCCCAAATCACCATCGAGCGAATGGATGAACCTGCACATTGTCATGAGATTAATACCGAAGAAGTAGTGGAACAACCTTGGTTTCACGAAATCAAAAGGTATCTCCAGACTAGAGAATATCCCGAAGGAGCTTCCGTAAATGACAATAAGTTCCTAAGGAAATTTGCTGCCAAGTTCTTCCTGAGCAACGACATCCTCTATAAACGCATCCATGATTGTGTTTTACTCCGATGTGTAGACAAAGCTGAAGCAGAGTTAATCATGACCAAGATACACAGCGGTACATTTGGCACCCACTTGAGCGGGCATACGATGGCTAAGAAGATTCTAAGGGCGGGCTATTACTGGTCTACCATGGAAGCAGATTGCCATCAGCATTCTCGTACTTGCCACAAATGTCAGGTCTACGCTGACAAGATTCATATTCCTTCTGTTCCTCTCAATGTTATGACAGCTCCTTGGCATTCGCAATGTGGGGCATTGACATGATTGGAGAGATCAAGCCCACGGCGTCCAATGGACATCGCTTCATCCTGGTCGCCATCAACTATTTTACCAAATGGGTCGAAGCAGCTTCCTTCGCCTCTGTTACAAAAAATGTGGTTGCCCGCTTCATCAAGCAAAACCTCATATGCCGGTATGGTGTCCCCGACAGGATCATCACAGACAACGGTACAAATCTGAATAATACTATGATCACCGCTCTATGCGAACAGTTCAAGATTTATCATCACAATTCATCTCCCTATCGGCCGAAGATGAACGGTGTTGTTGAAGCTGTGAACAAAAACATCAAGAAGATCATTCAGAAAATGACAGTCACCTACAAGGACTGGCATGAAATGCTACCGTTTGCTCTGCATGGATACCGTACCACGGCACGAACTTCAACAGGGGCAACCCCATTTTCTTTAGTATATGGCATGGAAGCGGTCCTTCTCATGGAAGTTCAAATTCCTTCTTTAAGGATTATGAAGGACGCTGGTTTGAATGAAGACGATTGTGTAATTGCAAGCTTCTCAAGTCATATTTAAAGCATGTGTTTTGATGAAGACAACATGGACATAAACATTCAAAGGATGTGCAAAAATCTTATCAACATCAAATAAAAGTCTTGAAGATTATTGAAGAATTATTGAAGAATCATCAAATGTCAAATATGGTATAAATAATTCTTAAAATCTTGAATATAGATGTTCACAATATGCATTCATCAACATATACATATTCCATAACTTTAAGATCAAAAAAACTTTGTTTGAAATATCTTTCAAAAAGTATTTTTTGAAAATAACCCTATAGGAACCGGTTCCTCCCTAACAGGGAACCGGGTTCCAGCTTTTCTCAAAAAACATGTCCCTGGTTTTTGTACCAGGAACCGGGTTGTACCAATAAGGGAACCAGTTCCTGCGTGATAATTTTGAATTCCAACTTATAACGTTCACTAAGAACCGGGTTCTGTCAGTGTCGGAACCGGTTCCTAGCGAACCAGTGCAGCTTTTACTTTGTTTTTTGAACATTTTTCAAGTGGTATCTTTTCATGAATGCATTGCAACTTTTCATATGAATTGGCATGAATGAAGAGGTTCTTGTAACTTTATAAAATGCAGATTTTCTTATTTCAAACAATTCTTCAATTTTCAAATTAACAAAACCTTCTTCATATTAACAATTTTCTCATTCATTCAAATTTGCACATAAACTTTCATGTGTTCATAATTTTGTGAAACTTGCCATATACACTTTCATCATCATTACAAGTTTCATTCATACATTGTGAACATTTATATACATTGTTGAGAATTGTTTTTATCTTGAAGAAGAAGATCAATTGAAGATTGATAAATCTCTCCATATACTTCAAACTAAATCGTTGTATTACTTAAAGAAATTATTCCCTTACTATCCAGGATTGTTGGAAGTAAGTGTTGTGATTTGAAGAGGATTGTTCTTTATTCACATTAGTGTTTGTTTGGTCTTAAAGGTGTTAAGAACCTTTGATCACCCTATAGGTTAGATAGTAAGCATAGGTTGTACAATCATTCTAACTATAGTGAAATATCTTTCGTGTTGGAAAGGGGACTGGAGTACTCTCGGATTGTGAGGGGAACCAGGATATATCACCGTGTTCTTTACTTTTCCGCATTTATCGCTTTCATCACCATAATCAGGAAAAGATAAAGATATAAACAAAACCTTCAAACACTTAACCAAAAATTACTACCAAGCATTCTCATAAAACCGAATAAAATTTTATAAGACCTAATTCACCCCCCCCCCCCCCCCTCTTAGGCACTCTGAGACTTACAATTGGCATCAGAGCAAGTTATAGGTAACTTGTTCCTAAAGATCCATAATGGCTTCCGCAAATCATCAACCAGTTTTCAGAGATGGTGGTAATAACAACAAGCCTCCTCTATTCTGTGGTGAATATTTTGACTTCTGGAAAATACGCATGAAGGCGCATTTAGAAGCACAAGGAGAGGAAGTATGGGATGCTGTTGAAAATGGTCCATTTATTCCAATATCCGTAATCAATGGCATTGGTTCTGCAAAGCCCAAAACTGCATGGGACGACGATGATAAAAAGAAAGTTCTCTATGACAAAAAAGCAATAAACCTTCTTCAAGGTACACTCAGTATGGACGAATTTTTCCGTGTCTTGAACTGCAAGACAGCAAAACAAATATGGGATACCCTGGTTCAAACTCACGAAGGAACGGCTGAAGTAAAAAGATCAAGGCTAAATACCTTGAGTCAAGAATATGAACTATTTCGAATGCAGCCCGGAGAATCCATTCTTGACTTACAAAAGAGATTTGTGCATTTGACAAATCACTTAAATGCTCTTGGTAAAACCTTGACAAATGATGAACTCAACTTGAAAATCCTTAGATCATTGACTAGGGAATGGAAACCAAAGGTAACGACAATCTCGGAAAAGAAGAGTCTCTCTGCAATGACTTCTGCTACATTATTTGGCAAACTTCAAGAATATGAAACGGAACTCGGTAGACTTGAAAAACATGAAAATTTAGAGAAGAAATCCAAAGGCATTGCCTTGAAAGTTGATTCAAAGGAAAGTCAAGATAAAGATGCATCGGAGGAAGATGAAAACTTCTTGCTTCTTGTAAAAAGGTTAGGAAAATATTTTGGTCATAAAAATAATCTTCATAATGCTAACTTTGTCAAGAGGAAGAAATTTTATAATCATAAAGATAAAGAAGCCTCCACATCAACACAAGATGTCACATGTTATGAATGTGGAAAGCAAGGTCACATAAAGCCGTATTGTCCAAAACTCTCCAAGAAAAATGGATTCAAAGGCAAAAAGGAGTTCAAGAACAAAAAGGCTTATGTTGCATGGGAAGATAATGAGATAAGTTCTTCATCCGATTCGGAAAGCGAGGAATGTGTAAATCTAGCATTAATGGCTTCACATCACTCCGACAATGAATAAGAGGTATGCTTGAAATCCACATCAAATGTTTGGTATCTTGATAGTGGATGTTCAAAGCATATGACAGGAGATGTACACCAATTTTCATATCTAGTACATAAAGCCAAAGGGTATGTCACCTATGGAGACAACACCAAAGGAAAGATTCTTGGCGTTGGAATAGTTGGCACACCTCCATCCATTCAAATTGAGGATGTTCTCTATGTTGAAGGATTAAAGCACAATCTTATTAGCATAAGTCAACTTTGCGATAGAGGGTTCAAGATCAAATTCAACAAAGATGAATGTCTCATTATGGATGAGGCAACCAATGAGGTAAAACTCAAAGGTATAAGAACTAACAATATTTTTATGATTACTTTAGATGATTTGTCTCTGAAGGTACAATGTCTTATGGTAAACAACAATGACGCTTGGTTATGGCACAAGAGGATCACTCACATTCACATGGAGCACTTGAACAAATTGGTTAAGCATGACTTAGTTATTGGTCTACCAAAGATGAAGTTCATCAAAGACAAATTATGTAATGCATGCCAAAAGGGCAAACAAACCAAAACAACTTTCAAATCTAATAATGTGGTGTCTACTACAAGACCACTACAATTGTTACACATGGATCTCTTTGGTCCATCAAGAACAAAAAGCTTCGGAGGTAATGTATACGCTTTAGTCATTATTGATGATTTTTCTAGATATTCTTGGACTTTGTTTCTTGTGCAGAAAAGTGATGCTTTTAAAGCCTTTAAGAAGTATGCTAAGCAAATCCAAAATGAAAAATCACTAAAGATTGTATCCATAAGAAGTGATCATGGTGGAGAATTCCAAAATGCTCAATTTGAAGAATTTTGTGAAGAACATGGTATCTCTCATAATTTTTCAGCACCTAGAACTCCACAACAAAATGGAGTAGTTGAAAGAAAGAATAGGTTTCTAGTGGAACTTGCAAGAACAATGCTTAGTGATGCAAATCTTCCTAAATATTTTTGGGCGGATGCGGTTAGTACGGCATGTTATGTTGGAAATCGAGTTATCATTAGACCTATAATAAAGAAGACTCCATATGAACTCTTCAAAGGAAGAAAGCCAAATATTGCTCACTTTCACATTTTTGGATGCAAGTGCTTTGTTCTTAATAATGACAAAGATAATCTTGGTAAGTTTGACGAGAAACCCGACGAAGGTATATTTCTTGGTTATTCGCTTTCTAGTAAAGCATATAGAATTTATAATAAAAGAACTTTAACTATTGAAGAATCTATGCATGTATCTTTTGATGAAACTAACCCCTCCAAGGAGGAAGTAGTTGTTTGTGATGATGATGATCCTATAGATTTACCCCCGGAAGATCTTTCATTTGATCAAATTAAGAAATCACCGGAAAATCAAGAAAACATTGTACAACAAGATTCAAACACCAATGATCTACCAAAAGAATGGAGAACTCATAGAGACCATCCTATTGATAAAATTATTGGTGACATTAGCCAAGGAGTATCAACAAGATTGAATCTAAAAGATGCTTACTTAAACATGGCGTTTGTTTCTCAAATTAAACCTACCAAAATTGATGAAGCCTTAGGAGATGATCAATGGATTATTTTTATGCAAGAAGAATTAAATCAATTCGAGAGAAATCAAGTTTGGGAACTTGTTCCTAGACCAAGTGGTAAACACATCATAGGTACCCGATGGGTGTTTAAGAACAAACTTGATGAGAATGGTCTAATTGTTCGAAACAAAGCAAGGTTGGTTGCCCAAGGTTACAATCAAGAGGAAGGAATCGACTTTGAAGAAACATTTGCTCCGGTTGCAAGGTTAGAAGCTATACGTCTTTTACTTGCTTATGCTTGTTCATTAAATTTTCAGCTTTTTCAAATGGACGTCAAAAGCGCATTCTTGAATGGATACATCAATGAAGAAGTCTATGTCAAACAACCCCCGGGATTTGAAGACTTCAAACATCCTTCACATGTCTTTAAGTTGAGAAAGGCTCTTTATGGCTTAAAGCAAGCACCAAGAGCATGGTATGATAGACTTAGCAATTTTTTGTGTGAAAAGGGTTTCGAAAAGGGTAAGGTTGATAAAACCTTGTTCATTAAGAAAATCTAAAGTAACATTTTATTGGTTCAAGTCTATGTTGATGATATCATTTTTGGATCGACTAACAAAGAAATGTGTGAGGAATTCTCATTGATGATGCAAGGAGAATTCGAGATGTCTATGATGGGAAAGATGAACTACTTTCTTGGACTACAAATCAAGCAACTAGAAGATGGAATCTTCATCAATCAATCTAAGTATTGCAAAGAATTATTGAAAAAGTTTGATATGGACAATTGTAAAGCAATGAATACTCCAATGGGCTTCGGTACATATGTTGATCAAGATGAATCCGGTACTCCAATTGATATTACAAAGTACAGAGGTATGATTGGTTCTTTATTGTACTTGACGGCAAGCCGTCCTGACATCATGTTTAGTGTTTGTCTTTGCGCTCGCTTTCAAGCAAATCCAAAGGAATCACACCTCATGGCAGTTAAAAGGATCATGAAGTATCTTAAAGGAACAATCAATGTCGGCCTATGGTATCCAAAAGGTAGTACTTGCACTTTAATTGGTTATTCTGACGCGGATTATGCAGGTTGTAAAACTGATCGTAAAAGCACAAGTGGTACTTGTCACATTATTGGAAATGAATTAGTATCATGGGCTTGTAAAAAGCAAGCACGTGTTGCTCTTAGCACGGCCGAAGCAGAATACATAGCAGCGGGTAGTTGTTGTGCACAAATTCTTTGGCTCAAGCAACAACTCCGTGATTACGGACTTGATCTCGGATGCATTCCTCTTCGATGCGATAATACAAGTGCTATCAATATTACAAAGAATCCGGTCATGCATTCAAGAACCAAACATATAGATATTCGACATCATTTTCTCCGTGATCATGTACTTAAAGGAGATGTCGAAGTCACTTTTGTGGATACTCATAACCAACTCGCAGATATCTTCACTAAACCGCTTGCTCGAGAACCTTTCTTCAAAATCCGAAGAGAACTTGGTATTTTGGATGAAGGTGATATCTAATGTTTCTCCTAAGATGCACGTCTTAATTTTTATATGTATCTATTTCACTCTTTTTCCCCATCCTTTTTGATGTTAACAAAGGGGGAGAAGAATATGCATGTGTGTTGTTTTGTTTCAACAAAATTGCAGGCCTATAAAATATCAAACTCACTCCAAAATTCAAAGAATCATGGACTTAGGGGGAGCATACAATTTAGGGGGAGCCTTGCATTTGCTCAACATGTTTGCTAAACAAAACAACATAAACATTTCAAGAAATCGTTTTCAAGACTTGGTTGTCATCATCAAAAAGGGGGAGAATGTAATTGCAAGCTTCTCAAGTCATATTTAAAGCATGTGTTTTGATGAAGACAACATGGACATCAACATTCAAAGGATGTGAAAAAAGCTTATCAACATCAAATAAAAGTCTTGAAGATTATTGAAGAATTATTGAAGAATCATCAAATGTCAAATATGGTATAAATAATTCTTAAAATATTGAATATAGATGTTCACAATATGCATTCATCAACATATACATATTCCATAACTTTAAGATCAAAAAAACTTTGTTTGAAATATCTTTCAAAAAGTATTTTTTGAAAATAACCCTTTAGGAATCGGTTCCTCCCTAACAGGGAACCGGGTTCCAGCTTTTCTCAAAAAACATGTCCCTGGTTTTTGTACCAGGAACCGGGTTGTACCAATAGGGGAACCGGTTCCTGCGTGATAATTTTGAATTCCAACTTATAACGTTCACTAAGAACCGGGTTCTGTCAGTGTCGGAACCGGTTCCTAGCGAACCAGTGCAGCTTTTACTTTGTTTTTTGAACATTTTTCAAGTGGTATCTTTTCATGAATGCATTGCAACTTTTCATATGAATTGGCATGAATGAAGAGGTTCTTGTAACTTTATAAAATGCAGATTTTCTTATTTCAAACAATGCTTCAATTTTCAAATTAACAAAACCTTCTTCATATTAACAATTTTCTCATTCATTCAAATTTGCACATAAACTTTCATGTGTTCATAATTTTGTGAAACTTGCCATATACACTTTCATCATCATTACAAGTTTCATTCATACATTGTGAACATTTATATACATTATTGAGAATTGTTTTTATCTTGAAGAAGAAGATCAATTGAAGATTGATAAAGCTCTCCATATACTTCAAACTAAATCGTTGTATTACTTAAAGAAATTATTCCCTTACTATCCAGGATTGTTGGAAGTAAGTGTTGTGATTTGAAGAGGATTGTTCTTCATTCACATTAGTGTTTGTTTGGTCTTAAAGGTGTTAAGAACCTTTGATCACCCTATAAGTTAGATAGTAAGCATAGGTTGTACAATCATTCTAACTATAGTGAAATCTCTTTCGTGTTGGAAAGGGGACTGGAGTACTCTCGGATTGTGAGGGGAACCAGGATATATCACCGTGTTCTTTACTTTTCCGCATTTATCGCTTTCATCACCATAATCAGGAAAAGATAAAGATATAAACAAAACCTTCAAACACTTAACCAAAAATTACTACCAAGCATTCTCATAAAATCGAATAAAATTTTATAAGACCTAATTCACCCTCCCCCCCTCTTAGGCACTCTGAGACTTACAGATTGGATTCAGACCCGACTTGATCAACTCAATTTGATCGACGAGAAGCGACTCACTGCTGTTTGCCATGGTCAAACGTATCAAAAACGGATGATCAAGGCTTTCAACAAGAAAGTCAGACGTCAAGTATATCAAGTCGGAGATCTCGTAATCAAACGGATTATTTTGCCACAAAGTGATCCCAGGGGCAAATGGACTCCTACTTACGAAGGACCATTTGTAATCAAAAGCATATTTTCTGGTGGTGCAATGATTCTGACCACCATGGACGGCGACGATTTGCCACACCCTGCGAACGCAGACATAGTCAAAAGATACTACGCATAAAGTCACCCGACAAGTCGAAAACCCGAAAGGGCGGCTTGGGCAAAAATGGGCATCCCGGTGAACCGAAAACCCGAAAAGGCGGTTCAGGCAAAAATTAGGGATAAAACCAAAAAAAATCTGTACACCCGGCAAGTCGAAAACCCGAAAGGGCGGCTTGGGCAAAAAGGGGTTTCCCGGTGGATTGAAAACCCGAAAGGGCGATCCAGGCAAAAGTTAGGGAATTAAAGCGTATGACTATGTCTCGTCGGATCACTTTAAAGAACAATCTCTTCATCAACCAGTTCCAAGCTTCTGATCAATCCAGTCATCAGCGAACGAAGCATTTGAATGGACAAGATATTCGGAGTTGTGAAGGCTATAACATAATGGGATCCCATAGAATTGTTGCACATAGCCATCTTTCTTTTGTATAAAATTTTCAATTCTTTACGACAACATCCTCTTACTAGGGTGTCTGTCTCCTTTGTACAAAGATACTCATAAAAAGTTAATACAAATACTTTTCCAAATACAGAAGTTTGCTTTGTCTTCTTTTTGCTTTTCTACACTTATGTTTTATTTGAGAAACGTCCAATGTTTTGTTAAATAGGCATATGCATTTGAACATAATCATTTCCTTACAAATTAAGAAAGATGATTACTGATAGGGTGAAGGTACAGATAGATATCTTGATAACCTTTCAGAAGAAATCCCCCGCAGATTTAAACTCCAAATTCCTCGACAAAGTCAAAATCCAGAACTTAATTCCCCAAACAGAGTTAAACTTCAGGATCCTCAGCAGAAAAAGCTTTCTCAAAACTGATTTCCCCAGCCAGAGAGCCTTCCGGAACTCAATTCCCCACAGAGTTAAGTTTCAGTATCCCCAGTGGAGCCTTAAGAATCTGAAAATCCTATCCCCAGCGGAACCAGACTAGTGAACCTTCTCCCCACAGAGGTACTTCCCATCAGATTGTAGATTCTCAGTCTTACTCCTCCAGCATGAGCCTTCCAGGTTCTGGACTCCCCAGTAGAGATCATCAGAATTCTCTAGCCCCGCAAGTCACCAAGGAATTTCAATCCCCAGCAGTGGTTCTAAGATCCCCAAACAATTGAAGATCTTGCATTCCCCAAGCCGAATCAAGACTCTCATTCTCAGTTCCCCACAGGATATTCAAATATCCCCCAATGAAGATCTCCTCAAGACAGGAATCCCCAGTATATTAGCACACAACCCAAGCTCCTGATTCCCCAACAGTAGTCAACAAGGATGTCTCATTTTCAGCAATCAAAATTCTTGCATTCCCCTGCAGCAGTCAAGGATTTACTTCCCCCAGCGGCAGTCAAGATTCTTTTATCTCCAGCCATCCAGGATTCATCTATCCTCAGCAAGACAACTCATCAGCTTACATGCGCATTCATTACATTCAATTCATAAACATTGATAGAACATACATTGCATCATACATTCCATGCAACATAATTTTGTGTTTAGCTAACATTTTTTCCTTCCAGGATAAGAATAAAGGCTATCATTAATAATTCAGATGCAGTTTTACACGGACTCATCATCAGGAAACCCTACACCGGTTCCTCCTCAACTTCAAGACTTCTGAAAACAGTTTACGGGTTCTCCAGACACGGATGTTAACCTATCGCTTGTTCAGATTCTTCAACTTCTGAAAACAGTTTACGGGTTCTCCAGACACGGATGTTAACCTATCGCTTGTTCAGATTCTTCAACTTCTGAAAACAGTTTACGGATTCTCCAAACACGGAGGTTAATCTATCGCTTGTTCAGACTCAACTTTTGAAAACAATTTACGGACGCTTCCCAACAACGGATGCTGCTCTATTGCTTATTCAACTTCAAGACTTCTGAAAACAGTTTACGGGTTCTACAGACACGGATGTTAACCTATCGCTTGTTCAGATTCTTCAACTTCTGAACACAGTTTACGGATTCTCCAAACACGGAGGTTAATCTATCGCTTGTTCAGACTCAACTTTTGAAAATAATTTACGGACGCTTCCCAACAACGGATGCTGCTCTATTGCTTATTCAACTTCAAGACTTCTGAAAACAGTTTACGGGTTCTCCAGACACGGATGTTAACCTATCGCTTGTTCAGATTCTTCAACTTCTGAAAACAGTTTACGGATTCTCCAAACACGGATGTTAACCTATCGCTTGTTCAGATTCTTCAACTTCTGAAAACAGTTTACGGATTCTTCCAGATATGGATGTCAGTCTATTGCTTATTCAGACCCCCAGTTCAGAGACGTTCCAAAATATGGATACCTTTCTGATACTCATTCCGGATGGCATCTTTAAGCCCATCCCCTACAAGGTTCTGTCACCCCTCCAGATGGCATCTTTAAGCCCATCTCCAAATGACATCTTTAAGCCCATTTCCGTATCCATTGTTTCGACGAGTGCAAATTTAAGGGCACTCTAGTGTCCAATCTCCTTTTACCTTCGAGACGCGAAAGGCAAACTTGCCAATCTAACTCTTCAGGTGCAAGAATATTGAACAGGGGCAACTGTTGTACCCCAAAATTTGCCCTCCCATTTCATCAATATTTTCTCACCACAAGACCCTTGGAGCTCAAGATCAAATCAGGGTTTGCTCTGCTCAAGACTCCTCCTTGCACTGTTGACCCAAATTAGGGTTTGAGTCTGCACAAAGTTGTTTTGACCTAAAAGGCCCAAAGTGACTTTCATGCTTCATGTTGGACTTACAAGTTTATCCATACCAAGTTTCAAGTCTTGATTCCAATCTTTGCCCAGTCAATTGGACAGTTGACCTAGAAATCAGCTGTATTGGGGGAAAAGTCAACTGTGGCCAATTAATAGTCAAACCTCATGAAATTTGACCCATATCAACATATTGAACTCATATGAACCATTTGGTCAAGTTTGGATCACAATTCCACAAGAAATTTGATCAGATCACCAAAAGGGCAAAATGGTCATTTTTAGGATTTTGACTGCACAAAGGCAATTTTTGACTGTTTGACCTAACCAATGGCAAACCAAGCTCACATATGGACTCAAGGACTCAATGGATTTGTCTTGATCCATTCAACAAGTTCAAAAGATCCCAAATGCACAAGATTGACAGATGAATTTTCCAGTCAACTGATCAAAATTTGACTGTATACTGAAAAGTCAAACTTTGACTTTTTGGTCAAAATCAAGTGCCAAGATTCATTTTTCATCAAGACATGTCAAATTATGAAACTTGTTCATCAAGAAACCCAAAATTGCAAATTAGGGTTTAAAATGAAGAAATTTCATAACTTAGAAATTTTAAGTTATAAAATTTCCTTATTTTTTCCTAACTTTGTCCCATTTTTTCACCAAGATGCAAATTGATTCAAACAAAACTCAAAACATGAAAGTTGTAGTCCATTTCAAAATATACAACTTTTATTCACAAAGTTTCCTCAAAAGAAGCTTGTAGCTCAAGTTATGATTTTTGGAATAAGGGTGCAAAACATTCTTAACTTAGAAAATTTTTGACCTATTCTAGGCAGGATTTTTGTCCAACTTCATGGCCACTTTTCACATGCTTCCACTTGGAATTTAAATTTGCATTACAAAGATGGATTGTAGTATACATTCCAAGCTTTCCAAATTGTCAAAGAACTTCTTAAACACCCTTGTGGTTAGGGAGAATCGAATTTGCAAAGATGGGCAAAAGTCACTTTGTTCATAGCCAAATACATGTTCATAACCTTGGCATTTTCAACGCAGCATTGTTTAGGCTAGTTTGCAGGCCTCTAATCCTCTTCACAATCCATAATTAAATGCATATCCTTTGTGTTAGAGTGTTATTTTGTTCATTTGGACAATACACACAAAATCAATTCTTAATTAGAAAAAGCAATTTTGCCATTTTAGAAAAGTAAGGCTTTATGTCAAATTCTGGATCTTTGAAGTACAAGCCATATCTTTGAGGCACAAGTTTATGGACAAATCCCACTGATCAAGAACAAAGTATGCATCATGCTTGAGGGACCTTCATTGGCCTATAACCCAAGTTGCATATCTTTGCTTATTAGAGAAGAAAAGTGGCAAACTCATACCAAGCTCTCATTCTTGTAAGAACCAGCAAAAGCAAACTTTATAAACACATTTCATACTCCCTAACTGACCTAAAGCACGACCAAACCATCTTCAATACCTCCTCATTCATCAAAACACCATTTTTCTGCAAGAAACAGGGCATGCCTGCAGTTTGACTTGGCCAACATCATTCACTCGTGCGTTTTTGCCCAAACAAGTTCCAATACATTCCCTACCATCCATTGAAGCTATTCCAAGCCTTAGATACAAGCTATAACATCCATAGCCAAGTGTGCCATTTTCACTTTTCAGTTTTGCAGGTTGACTTCCATAGCTTGATTCAGAGCGATTCAAAGCAAGCTAAGCATAGGGGAGGCATCCTTGGACTTCAGGCAAGTTGTACCAAAGTTCAAACTCCATTGAATATACCTCCATTGTTGTACACGACTCAAGCTGAACAGGTAAAAATGTGAACTTCCATCTCTCTATCCAGGCATATTTAGGTTTAAGTTTGTGAAGAAAGCATGTCCTACTCATAGCCCTGAAGCCATCCATGTAGTTACTTTTCATTTATATTGTGTGTGCTGTGAGAATTTTGGACCTGCACATGGAAGAAAAGCTAGGTCATAAATTGGGGGAGGAGAAATTCTCTCTCGTTTCTGAGAGTTAGAACAACTTTTTTGAAATCGTGACATAATGCTCTACATTATTGATGTTATAAGTTTTTGCTAAAAGTCAAAGAATCAGGAAGTTTGAATCAAGCATGGAGGGCGCGCGTTTTTGAGACAGAAATGGCTAGAGGTTGAAGAAGGTGGACTTGGGTTGGGCCTGAGTTTGTTTTTTCTGTTTGCATCACTTTTCTCATTTTGCACCCCCCTGGCCCATTGTATGAAATATCCATTATTTTTGACTTTTTATTTTTTCTTCTGACTTGATATTTTTTGTCAAAACATAAAAAATATTAAAAATATTTTTTCATCCATTTTTGCATTTATTTGGCATTTGTTTGTTCTATTTAAGCATATATATACAAACAAATATATTTCTTTTTATTTAAAACACTAAAAAAATAATACAAAATATATTTTCAGTTATTATTTTATTTTACCTTTTTAAAACATTTTCTCAAAATATACACTTTTGTAAATAATTAATATTTTATTTTTTTAGTATATATTTAGTATATTAAAATATATGATATAAATACTTACATATTTTATTAAATATTTAGGATAAAAATATGAAAATAATACATTTTTATTTTTATTAATATTTGACATCAAAAAATACTTTTTACAATATACTTCTCTTTTATTTATTTATTTTATAAATAAATACATAAATATTGTATATAATTGGTAAATAATTACTATTTGTTAAAATTAGGGTTTTGCCCTAAAAACCACAAAAATACTCCAAATTGATCTTTTTCTATTTTGTTTATATTTCAAACATGAAAACTCTTACATACATAAAAAATCTCATTTTTTGTGCATAATACATTTTGCATTTATATTTGTTTAAAATATTGTACATTTGAATACTTGTATATTCGATATGGATGTAATAGCCTAGATTTAGATTTCCTGTCAAATACCCCCATTCAAACATTTGTACCCCCATCCCCATAATCATGTTGTAATAGTCTAGGGCTTTAAAATTCCGCATTTAAAAGCTTTCTAATTATGCCATGATAGACCTAGGGTTTGTATGCAAAAATCAATAACAAATAGCTTGACCTAATTCAAAGATAAACAAGCATGAAAATGGACAACACCAATCACAGTTGCACCCTTAGGGTTACTCCACTTGTTGCCTTCCAAAAATGGGCCATGTTGCATGTTGAGTATCTTTGGCAAAATGAAAACAAATCAAATGATCATAGTCCCTCGATGACGCTTTCGAAGTTGCCTAAAAAATGATCAACTTAAAGGAAAAATTGCCAAAGACACTTGGCACCATTGCATTCATGGTCCAAAACGATGACCCGCTCCCGTCCCGTTAACATCCTAACACAAGATTGTCCACCAAATACAATGGTGGAACAATACTGTTAAAAGGGTTAAAACATAGGAAAAATCTTTGAATAAATTTAGGGGTAGACAACTCTTAGTTACTTGATCAAACTTGCAAAACAAAACCTTGCCTACTTTCAAAAACACAACTTTCAAAAACACAAATTTCAAAAACACAAACTTTCAAAAACACAAACTTTCAAAAACACAACTTTCAAAACAACTTTCAAAACCTTGAAACATCTTTTCAAAAAGACAAACACCTTTTGTAAAACATTCGAGTAAAGAATTGTTACAAGGGTTGCCAAGACAAAGGCATCTTTTTCAAAACATTTTCAAAACCACACACAAAGCACCATTTCAAACAATTGAAAATGCAAGGCAAGTAACTAAGAGCCCATGGATAACCATGGATAGAAAGGGTGCTAATACCTTCCCTTTCTATAATCTACTCCCCGAACCCAAGAAAACATCTCAAAGGTTTTTTGCTGTGCTTTTTAACCTTTCCTTAGGATAAAATAAAAAGTCGGTGGCGACTCTTGCTAAACCGAAATATTTGCGAAAACAAACGCAAAACCTCAAGTCAGTTCTCCCACCGTATCACAATAATATATCTCTTTTGTAATTAAACTTTTATCGTTTATGGAACACAAGAGGCATGGGACGATGAGCAACTACAAGGAAACAATTATTAACTTTGACAGACAAATCAAGCCACTGAGACAACATTTTATAGAGCAACAATTTCTAACAGTAAATTATATATCAAACCAGTACCTCAAAATACATTAATTGAAAACAAAACATCAAAATAGAAGTTGTTATAAGATGTTATAAGTTATCAACAATCTATAATAGAATTTGTCAAACAAAATAAAATTATGAAATCGACGTCGTGACTATGTAAGATCAAAACATCAGTTACCAAATTTTTTTACCACAATCTTTCTACTGGAAACAGGATGGAAACACTACTTCTAAAATAGGAACTCTGCACACAACAAAATGGAAAAACTATTTGGTGGAAGTAATTGTAGATACGTGTTGCATTTCTATGCGGCCCCAAGTTTCCCACAACTTCAACTACAAAAAAATCAAATACATCAGTTAAAAGTGAATGTGTTATAATAACTAATTGGAGTTTAATTAATCGGCATTTACACTGATCCTAGCACACATAAGCATCCACATATAAAAAAACACTTCACTATCTGTAAACAAATTCAATTAGCTTTTTCATTGCGAATACATGATCGATAGTCTTCTCTCTGCAGACTCTAACCTCCATCAAATTCAAATTTTAGGAAGAGCCAAATTGTTTTTGACAAAGACATATAAAGGAAAATACAAAAGAAAAACAAAATTAGTTGGGAAGTTCTGGCAGCTTTACACACAAAAATATAAGAATAAACTTGTGGTTCAAGAAAAAAGTGGATGTTTCAGTAAAAAACAATCTACAGACTGTTCAGGACCGCTGAGATATATGTACTTGGAGTTTTTGTAAGAAAGAGAATGGAGAAAATAAACACTTTTCTTCATAATAATTTCTGACTGTCTGTCATTCGTGATGGCCAGTTTTGGTTCGGGAAGCCATGTCAGGCTGATCGTGTTTGGTTAGTTGGGAAATGGGAACGATGTTAGGGTTAACACGTTATTGCAACCGCAAATCTACTACAAAGAAACCGAACACCGCAGATCTAGGTTTTAAAAAATCAAATCAAATTCAACAATATGTATAAGGTTACAAAAGCACCAGAGTGTCTTGTGATCACCAGAGTCGGTATCAAAGACATCAAGCTTGCAAACAAAGCATGGATTTTCCCCGGACAAATCTACACCGTCTTCGACCTCTCTCTGGTCAACTCCGGGTTTCACAACATAGTAGTTTCTTGATCTTGTCCACCTCCTTGAAAATGGATCATAACCCGCGTCCCCTTCTTTCAAACCGGTTTTTGTTGGCCTTAATTCATAAGCATTCTTGAAGTTATAACCTTGTTTTTTATGTTCATTTCAGCCAGTTTCAGAGCTTTGGCGTCCTTCACCCACTGTTTGTATTCCTCTTCAAGTGGAGCAGAGTCGCTTACCTTCCGTCTCCGTTTTGTGGGAGAGGAAGAAACAATGGTGGAAGTAATGGTTTTGGGGGTTAGGGTTTGGAAGAAACATAGATAGTTGGTGGATGGAGAAACGGTGCGGAGGTTGTAGGAACGATTTAGAACACGCCTATAATAGGAATAGGAAGAGAGAGGTAGAGCAGATAAATGAAAAATGTAACTGCTATACAGAGGTAATGGAATGGGGAGAAAAACGTAACCGTTGTCAGTGATGACTCAATGGAATAAAATGTAAAGAAAAATCAAGATTTGAAATGAACTATTTTCTATTTTCTAATGAAGCCACGTGGTGTGTTTTTGAAATAAAAGGACAAAATAGACTTTTACGGTAGAATGAGTTTTCTTATATTATAGATTATACTAAATTAATTAGTTTTTGTTATTTATAAATGACCTGACATTAAATATATGACATGTATTAAGAAAAAAAAGACACCTACATATTTTTTGGATTAAAATTAGGACGGAGATCAAAGCTGCTTAAAAAGAAAATAGGGAGTCTGAAGCCGTGAAAAGACTAAAATATGGAAATCAAAATTATAATTTAGCCAAAAAAAAATATTATTGTTATAAATGATAACAACTTTACTATTGATTCAAATATTGAATAAAAGAAATTTATCGATCATTTTTTTCAAATATATAAAAAGATTAATGAAGTAACTCAACTTTCATACTCACTGTAAAAAAAACAAATTTTGATCAAATCATAACTTTTCGATTTTTTTAAAACACAAAAGTAAAACAATTATATCAGAATTATCAAGTTATTGGTCAAAATATTGAATAATAATGAGATAAAATTTATCATTAATCATAATATTTAAATCATGCAAAAACAAAATTAATTTTTATATATAAAAAATATATATTATTAATTTAAATATTTATATATATGAAAAGAGTTATAAGTACTAATTTATTATTTTTTATAAATAATAATTTTTTTTTATTGAATAATTATTTATTTTTATTATATTTTGAGAACAAATATGCATCTCATATTAGAATATCCGAGAACACACGAATATTCCACTAATGTTATTAAAACCGCATTAATTAAAAAAACACACAAACTAATCTATGTTTGAATAGATAAAATAGAACGGAATAAAACTGAATAGAATAGAATGAAGTGAAAAGGAATAGAATAAAATGAAATAAAAATATTATTCTATTATTTGAGTAGGTCGCAATGAAATATAATCATTTTGTCATTTTATCTAAATTGAAGGATAAAAAAAATAATAGAAAGGAAAATACATGTCATCCCATACCACTTCATTCCATTTTTTTTATAATTAATATGAATCATAGAACATAAGTTTATAAGTTTATTTCATTCCTTTTCATTTCATTCCATCCTCTTTCATCAATCCAAACATTAAAAAAAAAACTCGTCTTTCTCTCTGTCGTGTTAAAATTACAAACCCTACTACCGGTTAAGTATCTCACCGCGGCGAAGGGTTTTAGGGGTTCAAAATGAAAAACCTAAACCTCTTCCGGGAAGTTCCTTTGATTCTCCGATTAACCTCCGACGACGAAACTTTCCGATTCGCCGCCTTAGATATCGAGCGCAACCGTCTCTTCTTCCTCTCTTCCCACAACTTCATCTACAGTTACCACCTCTCTTCCTTCCACGTTCGTTCCCAATCTCTCTCTCGTAGTACAATTGATTTTTTGAAAACTATGAATTATTGATTCCTATAATGTTTGTATGGCAGGATAAAGAAGTTTGGAGTAATAACACGTTGTTATCTACGGATTATGGAACCGTTGATCTCGAACCTGATGATAGTGTTACTTCATTTGATTATCTCATGGAGAAAGAAGCACTTCTTCTCGGAACTTCCAACGGGCTTTTATTGCTTTATGACGTTGACGCTAACGCAACTCAAGTTGTTGGTAACTTGGATGGTGGTGTTAACTGCATTTCCCTTAGTCCTGATGGTGAACTTCTTGCTATAATAACTGGTTTTGGTCAAATTTTGGTTATGACTCATGATTGGGATTTGTTGTATGAAACACCACTCGTTGATGACGATGATGTTCCGGAAGGCCATCGCGTAAGTAAGGACTAATCACCTTTCTTCTCAATTTTATAATCTTTATATAAGTAAGTGTAATTTGTGTGATGATGTTTCTGTGTTTATGCTGTTGCCCATGTTGGGATTGGCTTATAAAGCCCAGTTTGCATAAACAATTTTATTAAACATGAAAGTGCTTATGTATAAGCTATTTATATTTCCATAACAAAAGATAAAATAAACTCATACTAGTTTCGTATAATACCGCTTAAGCTGGAGGGAAGGGAAAATTTTATCGGATTGTGGTAAGACCTCCAATGATGTACAAGACAAAATGTTGGGCGGTTAAGAATCAACACAAGAATAAAGTAAGTGGAGCAGAGATGAGGATGATGAGTTGGATGTGTGGTAAGACTAGACAAAATATGATTAAAAATGAAAATATTAGAATGTTGGAGTAGCACTTATAGTAGAGAAGATGAGAAAAAAATTGACTTGGTTGGTTTGGGCATGTGGATAGAAGACATGTAGATTCAGTGGCAAGGAGAGTAAATTAGGTGGGGAGAAGTCAAACAATTAGAGGAAGAGGAAGATATAGAAAGACTATAAGAGAAGTTATTTAGAAAGATCACCGTATAACGATTTGGATAGAAACATGGTCCTGGATAGAATTTATGGCGAAAGTTGATCCATGTAGCCGACCCCACTTGGTAGGATAAGGTTTGGTTGTTGTTGTACTAGTTTCGTATAAGGTATAATATATTTTCACAAGTTATTACAGAGAGCTTATGAAAATAAGTTAAAAACAACTAATGGACATGTCATAAGTTTTTTACCGAACAGTCTCACTAGTGTTTATGCATTTAGATAAGCTTAAATGAAGCTATAAAAGGAAGCCTATGGTTTATGGTGGTTCAGTTACTAAAATGTTTTGGTAAGCTTATATGTGGCCTATAGAAGTTAATTAGAGAGTTTATGAAAAAATTGAGATGAGTAAGTTTCAACTTATAAGTGATATTTCTGTTTAAAGAACTTTTAGTTATTGTAAGACTGTTTTATTTTTTTTTTCCACAAGTGTTTCCTAAGAAGTTTAGCCAAATTGGATCTATATATTTTTATTTTAGGCTTTTTGAACTACTAGCATATAGCATAAGTGAATGTTTGGGCCTTATAGATGTATTATTATTTGCAAATTTGTTTGTCTGAGTTCTCTTTTTATGTAAAGCTGGTTCAAAATAGTGATTCTACTGTGTTTTTCAGACGGGGAAAACTTTCTGGAGGGTGGGTCTGAGCAACATCCGATATCTTGGCGAGGAGATGGAAAGTATTTTGCTACGATGAGTGTGTGTAGTTCTAAGTTATTGCGGAAACTTAAGGTTTGGGATCGAGATTCAGGGGCATTGCTTGCTTCTTCGGAAGAAAAAACTTTTGCTGGAGCTGTTTTGGAGTGGATGCCCAGTGGTGCTAAAATTGCAGCTGTATATGACAGAAAAGCTGAAAATGAATGCCCTTCCATTGTTTTCTTTGAGAGGAATGGATTGGAAAGAAGCAAGTTTAGTGTTGGTGAAGGAGTTAATGCAAAAGTAAAATTTCTGAAGTGGAATTGCAGTTCTGATCTTCTTGCGGGTGTTGTAGAATGTGAAAATTATGATGCTATAAAGATTTGGTATTTTAGCAACAACCATTGGTATGTGAAGCATGAAATTAGATACTTGAAGAAAGATGAAGTCAAGTTCATATGGAATCAAGAAAAACCTTTGCAGATGATTTGTTGGACTCTTGGTGGCCAGGTTACAGTTTACAACTTTGTTTGGATCACAGCTGTTATGGACAATTCTGTTGCACTAGTCATCGATGGTTCCAATATTCATGTAACACCACTTTCCTTATCTTTAATGCCACCTCCTATGTATTTATTTAGCCTAAAATTTTCTTCTCATGTACGGGGTACGGCAGTATATTGTAAAAACTCCAAGAACAAGTTAGCTGCATTTCTTTCAGATGGTAGTTTATGTGTTGTAGAGCTTCCATCAATCGAAACCTGGGAAGAACTAGAGGGGAAAGAATTCAGTGTTGAAGCCTCTCATACTGAAACGGTGTTCGGATCCATATTACATCTTGTATGGTTGGATTCACATACGCTGTTATCTGTTTCACATTATGGTTTCAGTCACAGTAATGACTTATTCAAAACCTCACTCAATAAGGATGCACTTCCAGGCTTCTTTTTGCAGGAAATAGAATTTGAATGTTCTGAGGATATTGTTCCAGGATTGCTGACATGTTCCGGCTGGCATGCAACAGTTTCAAAACAAAATACCCTTAAAGAGCTTGTTATTGGCATTGCTCCAAACCCTGCTGGTAAATCTTCTGCATTTATGCAGTTTTCTGGGGGTAAAATCAAAGAGTATTTATCGAAAATGGGCACTGGTGGTGCATCTCTAGAGCAAGAATTTCAAGGTTTTTCCACAGCCTGCCCTTGGATGGGTGTGGCGCTGGTTGGAAGTGTTGGTCAGTCAAAACCAGTGCTTTTTGGACTGGATGAGATTGGCAGATTGCATACTAGCGGGGGGGTAGTGGTTTGCAACAACTGCAGCAGTTTTTCATTTTACTCAAATTTGGCAGACCAAGTAATAACACATCTAATTCTTGCAACTAAACAAGATCTGCTTTTTATTGTTGACATGGTTGATATATTTAACAGGGAGTTAGACTTAAAGTATGGAAATTTCGTCCGTAGTAACAGCAGAAAAAAGGAAGAAAATGAAAGCTACATTCATATATGGGAGAGAGGTGCTAAAATTGTTGGAGTTTTACATGGAGATGAAGCCGCCACTATACTGCAAACTACTCGGGGAAACCTAGAATGTATATACCCTAGAAAATTAGTTTTGGTTTCCATCATTAACGCCTTAACTCAAAAGCGATTTAGAGATGCGTTACTTATGGTCAGGAGGCATAGGATAGATTTCAATGTAATTGTTGATTACTGTGGTTGGCAAGCATTTTCACACTCAGCTTTTGAATTTGTCAGGCAAGTCAACAATCTGGGTTACATAACTGAGTTTGTTTGTTCTGTAAAGAATGAAAATGTTATAGAGAAACTCTACAAAAATCATGTCTCTGTTCTCTGTTCAGAGGTCGCTAATGTTATGCTAGCTGGAGGCCTTGAAAATTGTCCTGCTGATAACAAGGTGTCTTCGATTTTGATGGCCATAAGGAAAGCACTTGAGGAACACTTTACAGAAAGTCCTGCAAGGGAGCTTTGCGTATTAACCACTCTTGCTCGGAGTGAGCCTCCGTTACTTGAAGATGCTCTAAAGAGAATAAAAGTCATTCGTGAAAAGGAGTTGTCTCATGCTGATGATCATATGAGGATGTCTTACCCTTCTGCTGAAGAAGCTTTGAAACACCTGTTGTGGTTGGCCGACGGGGATGCTGTCTATGATGCTGCTTTGGGACTTTATGATTTAAAACTCACAGCTATTGTGGCATTGAATGCCCAAAAAGATCCAAAAGAATTTCTTCCTTTCTTGCAAGAGTTGGAGCGTATGCCTACACAATTAATGCAATATAATATCGACCTTAGGCTGAAAAGGTTTGAAAAGGCTCTCAGACATATTGCTTCCGCTGGAGATTCATATTATGATGATTGTATGGCACTTGTGAATAAAAACCCTCAACTTTTTCCATTGGCTCTTCAACTTTTTACTGACCCTGCCAAAAGGATGCCATTCCTAGAGGCATGGGGTGATTATCTTAGTGGTGAAAAATACTTTGAAGATGCTGCAACAATTTACTTGTCCTGTTTCAATTTGGATAAGGCTCTGAAGTCTTATCGTGCTATTAATAACTGGAGTGGAGTGCTTACAGTCGCTGGGTTCCTTAATCTGGGAAAGGACGAAGTACTGCATCTTGCCGGTGAACTTTGCGAACAACTTCAAGCGCTTGGTAAACCTGGTGAAGCTGCTAAAATTGCCCTGGACTACTGTGTAGATGTTAACTCTGGTGTGAATTTATTAATTTCTGCTAGGGATTGGGAGGAGGCTTTGAGGGTTGTTTTTATGCATAGAAGAGAGGACTTAATTAAAGTCGTAAAAGATGCTGCTGTTGAATGTGCAAGCACACTTACCAATGAATATGAGGAAGGCTTAGAGAAAGTGGGGAAGTACTTGACCCGTTACTTGGCTGTTCGACAGAGAAGATTACTTCTTTCGGCCAAGCTCCGGTCAGAGGAGCGGGCAGCTAGTGATCTGGATGATGACGCTGCTTCAGAAGCTAGCAGTAATTTTAGTGGAATGAGTGCATACACCACAGGGTATGTAATTTTCTTCTATCCCATATACACTACTATATACTTTGGGAGATGTAAAACATCAATTTAACATCCTTTTGTAATATTCTGGGTAATGTTCTAGGTGCTCTTTTGGTTTTTAAAATTGTAGTCTTTATCATAATATTCACAATAAATGAATTTATTTGTCTTCATGTAAAATAATGTAACCTTTGAATCTCGTGGTTATTTGTGGGTAATGTTTCGCACATCCTACCTTCCGTGCCCTCTTAGGATTGAAGAACCATTGTCACATTCAAACTCATCTCTGTCTCTTAGTAGCATCTGCTGCCTCTGCAGCCAGAGATCAGGCATCCGAGTCTGGATAATCTTTGTTTTCTAACCATCCATAAAATTTGATCTGGTCTGCCATTGTGTCCACAAATGAGTTGTTCTTGTGCCTCATTTTTTCAATGTGAATAAAAAAGCCTCCTGTATAATAACATATTTACACCTATGATTTAGAGACACAACTATTACAGTTGATTATAAAATTGAACCATGTTTATTTTTCTTTTTTTTTTTAAATGAAAAAAAATAAAATAACAAAGGTGATTCTTTTCACATTATTGTTATACTTATTTCTTGTGTTATACTTTTGGTGTGTGAGACTTCATATATTTTCCTGATTTCATCCACAGGACCAGGAAAAGTTCTGCTGTTTCTACTATTTCAGCTGCAACTACCAGGGCAAGAGAGGCTAGGCGTCAGAGAAAGAGAGGAAAAATCCGTCCTGGGAGGTATGTAAACATGTGACTCTATTTGCACCCGTCCTTCCCCGTGTACCTTTGTTTTTCATTAGCCACAATTTTGCAGTGCTGGTGAGGAGTTGGCCTTGGTGGATCATTTGAAAGGCATGTCTCTGAGAGTGGAATCAAGACGAGAGCTGAAATCTTTGTTGGTTTCCCTTATGATGTTTGGTGACGGTGAAACAGCAAGGAAGCTACAGCAAATGGGTGAAAACTTTCAATTGTCTCAGATGGCTGCAGTCAAATTAGCCGAGGAGACAATATCAACCGAAACCATAAATGAGTATGCACACACTTTGGAGCAATATACCCGAAAAGTCAGGAATGAAATTCACAACTCTGAGGATTTGTCGTGGCGGTTGAAAGTTTTTTTGACATATGAGTAAGCTTAACTTTTAACATAAAGATCCTATTTTGTAAGTTTATCTGGCATGTAGTTGATGATGTTGCTTTTTTATTTGAAAGATCCTATTTCAGAACTATTTTTGTGAAATTCCGTAGAATTGAATGTGCTACTGTAATGAAAGTTACTGCCCTAGGAGAGTGACTTGGGTTCTCAAATGTGTCAATTGAGAGTAATGATGCGATACAAATTCAGTGACAATTTATTTGTTTGTATTCATTTGTGTTTTTTAATAATAAATTTACACTTTATTATAGTTATTTTTAATTGCAAGAGGAGGAAATATGGCTTAAAATGAAATTATCGGATCTATTTTTTAATTCATTTTATTAGTTAATATTTTATTTCAATTCATACCGTCACATTTCTAGCTGAGAAATTAACTTGCCACCCCTATTCTACATGTCACCCTTCAAATTTCATTATTCTCAAAATATTTATTTTACTATTTAATCTAAATTTTTTATTTTTGTCAATTTTTTTTACCAATGATTAAAGGAGTCAAAAAATGAAATTTCTGATATGTTAAAGCAAATTTTTGAAGTTGATTTTGGTCGTTTATCGGAAATTTTTTATGTTCTACGAATTTCCTGTAGCAATTAATTGAAAATTTCAAAATTTCGTGTCATTTTTCAAAAGCCAGCACATGTACCGGAAATTATACAAATTTTTGGTAGAAAACGTTAATCGGAAATTTAAAATTTTTGGGGTACTGGAAATTTCAGTTATGCTTGAAATTTCTGGTATATCTGCAAATGAAATTTTATATCTTTGTGGTCCTGAATCGGCAACGTCAACTTCTTATATGAATTTGGGTACCGATCTTACGCGGTTCTTCATCACAGATGCAATATGGTTCTTATTTAATTTACACATTTTTATTTGTTTTTTTGTAAATCGATGAAATTTAATAATTATATGTTGTTGTAATTGACCAATTTTGAATCACGAGTTAAAATTCTTGAATGGGCACAATCTATTGGTAAAAATCATGGTATTGTTGTTGTTACAATTCGGTCCAATTCTTCTAATGGACTGCGAGAGAGGAAGGATAAATTGATTATGGGCTGTGACAGAGGGAGAAATTACAAAAAGAAAAATGAATTTTTAGGGTGGAGTCTGCATATTGGAGACTAAAGAACTTGTTGATTAAAAGTCTTGGTGATTTATGTCGAAGTTGGGATGTTGTGAACACAATGTTGAAGTTTCAACTACGTTCCATCAGAGTGTCGTTTCAAAAAAGTGACATCAACATTGAGCATCAGTATAACACCCACTTATATTCTAAATTGCATAGTTTTGTCTCAAGACAATGTATACAACTCATTGGAAAGGAAGTAGAAAGAGTAAAATTTGTTGGTGCAAGCAAGGAGACGTGTGGTTGTTATATTAGAACAACACATGGGTTACCGTGTGCTTGTCAGTTTGCCGATTTTCAAAGTTTAGGCACATCTATACATTTGGAATCAATTCATGTATTTTGGACAAAATTGCACATTTCAAAATATAATGTGACTCCTGATGAGGGTAAGTGGTATTTAGAAGAAGAGTGTGAAGAGTTGAAGAGATATTTCAGTACTTTGGATATTGTGGGTCAAAGGGTGTTGAAGAAAAAAGTTTGTGATCTAACTTATCCATCCACAACTTCAATGTGTCCACCGCCGGTGAAATACAAGGCAAAAAGGGGAGTTAAGAAAAGTAGAAAGGGTGAGGAGAGTGATGTGCATCGTGATCCTAGTCAGTGGGAATATGATGCAGTTTTGCAGGGGAATCAGACTACAAAGAGATCATTCCCAAAATTAATTGGAAGTCAATCGTCGATCGTGCCAATTGATAAGCAACCTTCTACCAAATCTTCAAGAGCTGAGTACTTGTCACAGGTTCCTGCTTCCTTTCATCCATACATCGGTGACATAATTGATATTGAGGATGATGAAAATTATGGTTTCTATTGTATTTCATCTTTATTAGAATGGGGGCAAGATACGTGTTATTCGGTTCGGAAGCAGTTGGATATTCAAGTTCATCAACACGCTGACTTGTTTTCCAAGTTGTTCTAGGACACTGTCTCTGTTGTTAGGACTTCGTTACAAGTAAAATACTTAGGTGTGCAAGGTAGGGATAAATGGATGTCAATTTCTGATATAGGTTACCCTATTGCTTCTAAATACGGAGTCGTATTTGTTTCCATTTTCATGAGACTTAACATAACATTTTTCCCACTTCTCATAGCTCCACCCCCATACACGAGTCGGTATACAATCATTGTTGTTGGTTTTGTCAATGAAAATTATTGAATTCAACTAAAATTGAAACTCGATTGTCCATTACCTCTCGTCACTGCTCATTGGAGGGAGAATTGTTCTAATGATGCAAAAGCATGGGAATCAGCATATGCGGGTCGTTTCAGGCATTGAGAAGAATTATCTAGGAAGTGATTGTAGTTTTTTTAATGCATATATGTATGACGTTTATTCTATTTATATATTAAGTTGGTTCTCTATTTTACTGTGTATTTTATTCAAGTAAAAGTTTAAAAAAATGTTCCACTACTACCAGAAATTTTAAATTTCTGGTTTTTTTCACACACCAAAATTTCAAATTTCCAGTTCCTTATAAGGACCATATACACCAGAAATTTGAAATTTCCGGTTAAGTTCATAAGGCACGGTAAAAATTTGTAAAATCAATGAAATTTTCGGCATTTTCATGAAATTTCTGGTACTACACCAGAAATTTCAAAAAAATTGATATATTACAGGGACAGTTTCGTAAAAGTGCCAAGACAGGGGGAGTGACATGTATAAAATGGGGGGGGGGGGCATGTTAATTCCTCCCCATTTATCCATCTCATGGGAAGAACGACAATCAAAAGAACAGGGCTTAAAGTAGTTTTAGTGTCCCTTTTTTATTTTTGAGGTAATTTCTCATTGCATCCTTGTACTATGGGGTGATTTTCTGAAAATTCTAAAATATCTTTGGGTGAATTTGAAGATGTATCTTCGAACACATCAAATATCATTTTCTGCTTAAATTTAGTTTGGAGATGCGTCTCTGAATAAACCAAAGGTAAATTTACAGATACTTCTTCGAAGTCACCTTTCTTTCTAAGTAAATCAGACATCTGTCGCATTTCTTAAGAAAATGGTTCGGAGATGTATCTGCGAACTTGGTGTTTGGAGATACATCTCTGAATTCTTACCTGCATTTTTCATTTTTCATTTGCAGAGACAGTGTAACCAGATTGTAGTTTTTTTAATCTAACATAATTTTAGATCGATTAACATTGTTGTTATTTGTTTCAAAGATTAATAAAAAATGAATATTATAGAACCCAGTAATGCGTTAATTACTCAAAGATTATAATAACACAAAAATTGTTCTCCAAGTCGATGAAAAATATAAAAAATACAAGCAAAAATATAGTCTACTGAGTATGCCTAATCCTAACACCTCGACTCCTATTCTGCCTACAACCTAAGAAATTATGTGCATTGGTAAGAATGGTACATGTTAAGACAACCGCTTTATTGCCACCTCTCTCAAACAACCCAGACTCGATGCCCTCTCATGTCATTTGCAAAATGTTCTGATTGGAAAAACGCCAATGGTATAAGGCCTGCTCATTCTCCAGGATCTCCTCATTAGTAGGCCTAGGTGGACGTTCAGGAGCGTCTGGTGTCATGTAAGAGTGTGACACTTTATATAACCAATTCATGTAATCCTCCACATAAGACCACTGTTACGTGTCTTCGTGACTCTGATACTCCTCTGGTACCAAATGACTCAAAATATATCAGAATGTCATCCAACTGTCTGCGGAAAATACTGACAGGAACAACTTGAAGGGGGGACCTCAGAATGATCTCCACGCACCTAAACTGCCACATGCACTGCTCAGACAGATACATGCACATGATATTAGTCCCACATGCCAGCCCTCAGGAGTATAATGAAATATGGTTGAATAGAATAGTGTCTCGATGAGTAATGTATAACATCCATATGACGTCATCATGCTGAGTCTGGTCAATATTCACACGGAACAACACCACAACATCATTCCCTCTGTTAGGGCGAAAAAGGCAAGGAAATGGATAATCTTCAATATATGATGGGTCATACTGAAACCTGTGAATGCAGTGATAGTGGGAAAGGATTCATACCTGAAAATGAATAAGAAAAAAAATATTAGTAACAAATGTGAAAAAAGTTGTTTTTAACTTAATAGTGAAATTTGGAAATTACCGTAAGCAGGGTGCATGAGCTTGTCATCTATTTTGTCATCCAACAAGAACCTTCACTAGTTTGAAGTACATGTATACCAAGCATGCGACCCTCTAATTCCACTCACGAATGACCTTCAAGTCGATGAAATAGTTGAGGTAAGTCGCATCTATGTAGGTTGTACTTTTGTCCACAAATAAGGACTTGCCAACCAAGAATAGGAAGAAGCACCTAAAAGCACACTCCATGTGGTATCCAATCCAAAGATCACGGTGTTAGGGTGTTCAACTATATCTAATTTATTGTTATACAACTTCGCCAACCAAGATAACTTGGCATGTGCATCCATGGTGTTGTTACACTATTGCATGGCTTCCTCTATGTCAAATCCCAAATAAACCACCATCATCTCCACTGCATCATCCTTGGCGATCTTAGAATGATCAAATAACCTTCCTTTGATGAGAAGGTGTAGAAGACAAGCAACATCATTTAATGTAATCTTCATTCTGACAATAGGCAGGTGGAAAGATGACGTTTCACTATGTCATCTCTAAGAAAATGCAGCCCGTATGCCATGACTGATGATGTTGTACCCGAAAGCATAAAGACCTGCAAGACCAGAGTTTTGGAGTACACTTTGGAACCACTCATCATGAGACTGAAAAATATTGTGAATCTTTCTAGCATAGTTCACAGATATCAGACACTCACGTTCCTGTTAAAAATAAAATATAACAGTCTTAGTTGAGTTGAATTTAGTTAAAATATAAAAAAAATAAAATTGTTAATAAATATACCTCTCCATCCTAAATATGCAGAGCCACGTGATCTCCAAAGCATATCAGTAATGACGTGTTTGTGGCCCTCCTAGAAAAGAGTCTGCAAGGGGGCCTCTTCAGCAACTGAGACCTATTGTTTAATTGGGGCATCCTCATCATGGTGTGCACGACTCTAGGTTCTTGACCCCCTGATAGTCGAATTCTAGAGGTCTACGCCTCTCTGTCGTGAGGCACAGGGACGACTCTAGCCTGCTCATGCAGAAGAGCTCTCTTGCGATGAGCATACACATTTAGTGTTTCACGACCGTGTCTCATCCTGTTGATGCAATTAGGGTTTTCAGCCATTTTTCTTGAAAAAACATAAGAAAAGATATTAGTACATCAGGAATGAAAGAGTTCGGAGATGTATCTCCAAACACCAGAAATAACACACTTCAGAGATACATCTCCGAAAAAAACTTCGCTTTTGAGCTTCAATTCAAATTCAAATAAATCATAGAAATATACCTTAAACATAATCTATTTCAAATGCTAATGTTATATACTGCATTAAAAATAATCTATTTGAGCTAATACATTAATCAAAACTCAAAATAGGCTAAATGAGAAACTTATTCAAAAACATGTTGATGAGAGAGTAAAGTGTTGAATGTAGTAGTTATAGGAAGTTGGGAATGGTAAAGATACAAGCAAATGATTTGATGTTTCCTTCAAAATTGACCTTGAGTGAAATAGGTAGAGGAATGGAGAAAGAGTTGTTTTCCTAAAAAATGAAGAGGGAGAAGAGGAATAGTCTAAAGTGAGTTTTGAATATGCTCACCTAGTTCGGAGATGCATCTCCGAAATATTTTTTTGAATTAAAAAAAGGTTAATAAATCCTCTTCGTTGATACATCTCCGAATTAACTTTTTAATAAAATAAATAATTGGCAAGTCATAGAAAAACAATAAGAGAAAGTGTAAGATTACAATGAGAAATTACTTTTTTTTTTTTTTTACTTTTAAACCCCTTTATTAAAACTCGGCCTTTTGGTCTTTATATTTAACTTTTTTGTTTGGTTTATTTGATTCCTCTTTAGTTTTGTATTCAAAAAATTCATACTATGTTTTAAACTAGACTTATAATTATTAAGCTGATATAAATAGGAAACACACATTAATAACATTATCACCGTGTTCATCCATCCTCTTTTTAAATCCACAACCATAGTTCATTATTATTCTCCCTTCTTCTGGCATCATTTTTTACCATCAAATTATATTTGTTCAAGCAGCCTCTGTTTATGTTGTTATTCGCTAATCGTTTACGAAACCTACCATAGCTCTTAGTTCATCCAACCTCGTTATTGAGGTCTCCCTTTCTGAAACATAATTTGGTGTCCCATTTCGTATTTTGGGATATGTAGATGGTTGAAGACAATGTTGATGACATTTCGTATGAAACTTTGGAGGAACCTGCTACAAAGAGAGTAAAAAAGGTAGTTGGTGGAAAGAAACTACCTTAAAATATTGTTACTGTTAAGAATGAGGTAGGTGTTTCCCCTGGTTTGTTAAATTTCAGTTATAAATTATTTGTTGGGGAACATATCCATGGTATTGTGCTTCCCAATGTTTCTAGTATTGATCACTGTAATTTAGCTATTGATGACAGCATACTTGAAGTATCATATTTTTAATAAGTGATTTTAGATACAAAGAGGATGGATTAATTGTGGTATTTAAAATTTTTGATTAATTTAAATATATTTTTATTTAAAAATATTAACTTGTGTTAGTAAAGAGAACGTGAGTGGAAATAATTTCAAATAATAAAGTAAATGAATAAAATTAAAGAGATAAGACTAGGTGTTAGTGAAGAGATAAAGAGAGAATAAACGGAAATAAATTGAAATAATAAAGTAAATGAATAAAATTAAAGAGATATGGTTAGAGAGATGACATCTAGATTTATATAGGCTTGACTGACCGTAATTGAGAGATTTCACACTGGCTTATCTCCCAATCAAACAAAAGCTTTTTGCATAAGATAAATTCATGAATCAAATAAAGATTTCAACGAATAATCTCAATAATCAAACCAAAGTTTTGCCGACTATGTTCTAAAACCAAATAAAGATTTTTACAAGTTTATCTCAAGAACCAAACACGAACCTTCAAGAGAATCTCATTCTTGAAGTAAACAAAGACATGACACCGGTATAATATTTTTCTCGCAAGTAGTTTTCACTCACAAGGCACTAAGATAACTTTGGTGAATAGAAAACATAAAAGAGAGAGGATGAAAGTAATAAATATTAAGAAATAAAAAATTATGAACTCGGTGTAATTTTGAATGAGGAGAGGTCTTCTTTATATGGAAGAAAATGAGGCTAAAAAAGGAAACACTCTATGGGGCGAATCAATTTCATAATCGATTAGGCTAATTGGTTATTAACCTCCAATAATCAGTTATTAAAGCCACAAATGGAATATTTTGATATTTAGTCATTACCAATCATTAAGAGACTGTCTCAATTGATTTTAGACTCGTCTTAGTGAAAATAATTGATTAGGTCATTAGGCCTAATCAATTTAGCTAAAAAAACATTCCAATTAATCAAACTCTCTTCCAAACAATTGACTAGGCTTGAACAATCGATTTTAGACTCAACTTAGTGAAAATAATCGATTGGTCATTAGGTCTAATTGATTATTTAGTTGGAAAAAGTCTTCCAATCAATCAGACACTCCCTTAAACAATTGGCTAATCCCTAAAATATTTTAGGTGATTTTATCAAATAAAAAGAGGCCTTAAAAACATTTTAGGTATGTGTGTGAGTTGCCTTAGTATCTTATGAGTTATTCTCCAATTCTCACAAGACTCTGATCACTCAGACAAACACAGCCAAATAAACTTTCAGACTTTCCCTCTTTCACAATTCTGAAACTTTCACGTTCATTTACCAGATACAACGAGCTTTCACACTTTCTCTCTTTCACAACTCTGAAGCTTTCAAGTTCCTCAAGTTAAAAACTTAATATACACACAGACACTTATCGAGATGAAAATTGCTATTTGAGGAATCAGGAGAAAATATTGTTGTTCATAAAAGGAAAAAAAACTCAAAGTAAATAACACATACTAATAATAAAGAGAAATGTTATCAGCTGAAGCTATTTACAAAGAAGGTCTAAGATTTAGGTAAATTAATCGCTTGAAGAGATGACAAAAAATACAAGACTGTTGGAAAAATCAAGTGTATCGAATAATTTTCTTTTTGTAGGTCGGGCCAAAGTTTCTAATGTCTTGTTTTCTGTTTTACGTTGCAATAATCATCAATGATTACCATTATTCACACAGTAATTACTAGTTACTTCACATAATCCACATATCAAAGTTAGTAGATAATACAATACAAATAAACATTTATTTACACATAAAAATTAATCTGACCGGATCAGACTTGGACCGTCACGGCTGGCTCCGAGCTGAAAGTTTTGAACGAGGTGGGGGGGGAGGTACCTGCAAGACACTCCGATGCTGAAGTAAGTAAGAGCACGAGCAGGCAATAGTAAGTATGGGTAGAATGACGATTACCTGACCCTCTGGAAACAGAGGGTATTTATAGCCCCCAGCGCTGGGCCAAGGTTCCTTCATTGGGCCGGGCAGGTTTGGCCCAATGGAGGAACTGCCAGGTTCTACGGGCGTAGTGGGGACCCACACGTGGTCCCCTCCATGGATGTTCTGCGTGAAGTGCGGGCGGACAGAGACGCGGTCTTTTCGGGGTCTCGTTGGGAGTGCAGTGGACTGAGTCTGCCCTAGTTGGGGTGCTCGTGGTGATGTCGAGCTGGACAGCAGGATGTCGAGCTGGACAGTTGGAGGTCGAGCAAGTAACCTCAGGGAGCACGTCGGGCACGACTGTGTCCCTTTGGTCGGCGTGGTCCTCAGCAAGTCCGTTTGGATTGGGCCTTATCAATGCTATTGGGCCTGTCGGGCCCAGTCCAGAACGGGAGCCCCCCAAGTCGTGGTTCCTTGGGTTAGGAGCCATGGCTTGATCTTAGGTTGTTTCTGTTTCGGGGTCTCGCGCCCGGGTCAGAGATGCCGTTCCTCAAGGGCTTCTCCGTGTCGTGCTCGGAGACAAATCTTTCGTGGTGGATGCTCGGGGAATCCTCACCGGCGCGTGTCTGTCGAGCACACGGGGTATCTTTCGAGAACTGTGCCGCCACCCTATGATGATAGGGTCATCATTGCCTTGGGAGCCATGCGTCGAGGAGAGAAACTCCGTGGTTGCCCAAAGTGACGTTTGGTATTCCACGTCATCACTATAAATAGGATCCTTGGGCCCCATAACGCGTTACTACTTTTTGCGCTCCTACTGCTGCTGTTCTTCCAGATTTTCATAGCATAGCTGCGATTCCCGTCACAGATTCCTTTCCTCCGTTGCAGAACTCACTCCTTGATTGCAAGTAAGTGATTTATCTTCTTCGTTTTCCTGTTGTGATGCATGATTTTCACCGTTGTAGACGTTTTAGGGACTGTGCGCGTGGGACTAGCCTGGTATATTCATGTTTAGCTCGACAAATTCATGCTTAGGACCGGCAAACATATGCTCGTGGCCGATAAATACATAGTTTAGGTTACAATCTGAAGTGTTGCCCGGGGTCTTCATGATCCAGGGCGCCTGATTCATGATCGTGCCCGGTATGTTCATGGCTCTGGCCGTAGGTTTTATGATGTTGCTCGCCATGTTCATACCTTGGGTCGGCATATTGGAGAGTGACAGCGTTGTCGGTTTGCTTAAGCGGCTTGGAGAAGGTCTCGTCGAGTTATCTGGACGCCGGGAAGGCGACTGCTATTTTGTTTCACTTAACTTACGGTCGCGCGTGGAGCGATGTGGTTTGTCGCACGGCACATCTGGTCCGTTACGTCGAGCGTATGGTTTCGTGCCCAATTTGACTGGTTTCCCGTGCCTTGCAGGTAACCATGGCGGACGAGCCATGCTCTTATGGACGCCCCGAACGGGAGGAGCGAAGTGCCGACGAGGCGGTGAGTTTGATCGACACTATCGACGACCCTCTGTTGGATTGGGTGGGCGCCGAGCCCAGAGGAATCGCGTCGATCTATAACCGGCGTAACTGAAAGCCATATGCTGTCCTCGAGGCAGGCCACAGTCAGCCTGATTTTCAAAAGAATTTCGTTGTTACGCGACCGACCTCCAATGCTCGGATCTGCTCGGTGTACCCCGAGTATAGCTTCCCTATGTACGAAATAGCGTTCAAAGATCTTGGGTTGCAGCTGCCCTTCAGTGACTTTCAGAACGGGGTCTTCGCCCATCTGGGGCTGGCCCCGTCGCAGCTACACCCGAACTCGCTCGCCTTTATCCGGGCGTTTGAGCTGACATGTCATTTTCTGAGGATTGGGGCGACTATACCTCTCTTCTTCAGAATTTTCCATCTGCAGCGCCAGTCCCGAGGAGGGAAGCACAGTTGGGTCTCCTTAAAACAGTCGAGGAGACTATTCAAGATGTACATGGACTCCGTAAGGGGTTTTAAAGACAAGTGGTATGTCGTGAGGCCGGTTACCACGTCTGCTTTAGAATCCCTGTACGAGGAGGAGGCGCCCATAAGCGATGATGACGGGGAGGCGATTTTAGACAACGGCGGGTATCCCGTGATGGCCCGCACGGCCAAGTTCCCCGTGCATTGGATGTTCAGGCATTATGAGCACGGGACTGGATACTATCATACCGCTGCGGGCGACATGTGCTCCGAGGATGAGAAGGCGTACAACACTCTTTGTCGGTTCGTTGACAGCTTCCACCCCGCCAGGTGGGCCACGAGGGAGGGGGAAGATGTCTTGGACGAGGAGGGTTATCCGACATTCGAGGCCCGACCGATCGATACTAAGGCACTCGTGGAGTGCCAGTCGTTCAGACAGGCTGCTCGTCTGCTAGGTCGTTTATTGCTTGAATTTCTTTGCCTGACATTTGTTTGCGTATTTGCTCGACACTAACCCGTCTTTTATTTTGTGCAGGTTTGATGGCCGGGCGTCGGGAAAGACTCTTGAAGCTGTCTTGCGACCAGAGGCGGGGCAGGAGGGTTGTGAAGGCTCCCCAAGCAACGAGGATGGGCCCGCCGCATAGCCCGGGTGCTCCTCATGTGGTGAGGGTGGATTCGTCGCCCAGCTCGGGGGCCGCGTCGGACGAAATCCCAGAGGTTCAAGAAGTCGAGTCACATGCCGACCTGATACAAAGAAAAAGGAACCGGGTGGAAAGCGGGTCGGCTGTCGGCGAGGACGCCAGCGCCGTAAGGTCCTTCGGGTTGCCCCCTTGCTTCAAAGAGGAAGGTTTCTTCGAGAGATTCCCTCTGTCTGTGGTTGCCGATGAGGCTGAGACTATCAAGAGGATGAGTAAGGAGGATCGGAGGAGGCACATGGCCGCCAACATGGTCGGGCTTGTGAAAATGACTGAAATGGCCATGGTGCTGTCCGAGGAGGGGGAGGATCCTGTCCGTATTGAAGAACTGGAGCAGGAGAAAGCGGCTCTCACCTCGAGTTCGCGGAAGTTAAGGACTGCCCTGGAATGCTCCGAGGAGATGTTCCGTGAGCAGGCATCGCTGCTGGCCGCTGAGAGGGAGATGTTGATCCTGGAGAAAGAAAATTCGGGGAAGCTAGCCGAGGAGGGAGAGCTTTTCCGTGCGGACAGGGATCGTCTAGAGACCGACATCGGGCGCCTAACTCAACAGATCGAGGACCTGAAGGTCGCCATGCTTCCTGCCGAGGATGAGCTAGAGGATATAGCTGCTTTGAAGAGTCGATCGGAGCTGGTCGCCCATATCCGGCTACTCGAAGCAGATTGCGTTGGTGCTATGGAGGAGGGGTTCGACTCCGCAGTCGGCCAGCTTTCCTTGCTAAATCCTGGTTTGGTCA
Source organism: Vicia faba (assembly GCA_948472305.1). Lineage (NCBI taxonomy): Eukaryota > Viridiplantae > Streptophyta > Magnoliopsida > Fabales > Fabaceae > Vicia > Vicia faba. The sequence goes on along the minus strand of OX451738.1, from coordinate 7,959,156 downwards.
CTGAGGGGACGGGCTACACTCATCAGATTGTGGATGGCGCGATCGTGCCCCCGCCCGACTCTCCTGTTGTCGACAATGATGGCTCTGGGGAAGCTTGATTGTAGGATAGCGGGCCTGCGTGCCTTTGATATTTGTATTTTTTGGGCCTGCGTGCCCGTTGGTTGTACTTCACGAACATCGCCGGCCTTCTTGGTCGGTTTATGCTTATTTGCTTTGTTTCCTTCGGGCGTTTTTTTGAATGAATGCGATTTCAAATCTGATTGTTTGCCCGTGCTTGATTTTTATATTTTCGCATAAAAAATAGCCTAAGTTATGGGCCCGAGGAGTGCCCGTAAGTGGCTGTGACTTAGCTGGCGAGTTTGCCCGCCTTTCGTTTGTATACGTGCTCGGCCTTCTTTCGCTGGCCAGAGTCACCTAAGTGTTGCACTCGAGGGGAGAGACTTCCTTTTGACCCTTTTAGATGGCCCGTCATTCTTGACGACTTGTCGGGCATATGGAGCGAAGTTGCTCAGTCGGGCGCGAAGCCTGGTAGGGACTATTTGCCCTTGGTGTGAACTTCCCATCGCGAGCTAGGTGTTCTGCCTTACAGGTACTACGACGGTGGGGCTCGGTGTAGTTGTCCACGTCGGGCACTATCGATTGGTCTCGTTTGTTGAGCGATGTTGTGCGATTTAGCCATATGTCGGGCTTGTACCTCAGCCTCTATACGGAGTCGGATGTTTTTCCTCGTCGACCGGGCGCGGGTGCCAATGGTCGAGGGTCCTAGGTGTTGGTAGTTTTTAACTATAGTACTGCTTTAGCTTAGCAGCGTTCCAGGGTCATGGTAATGGCTCTCCGTCTAATTGCTCGAGATAGTACGCCCCGATATCAGTGGTGTCGTGGACGCGATAAGGTCCTTCCCAGTTCGCGGCCAGCTTCCCTTCGCGGGAATCCTTCTGGTTCCTACGTAATACCAGGCTGCCGATTTCGAACTCGCGCTTGATGACCTTGTCTTTGTGGCATAGAGCCACTCGTTGTTTCAGGGTGGCTTCGCGCAGAGCTGCACCAGATCGGATTTCCTCGACTAGATCGAGTTCGTCCCTTAGTGCCTCGTCGTTCATTTCTTCGTCGAGGGGGTTCTATGTTCGTCTGGAAGGTTCCATGATTTCAACTGGGATGACGGCATCGGTGCCATACGTCAATCGAAATGGGGTCTCGCCCGTCGTCGAGTGGGGTGTGGTTCGGTATGCCCACAAGACGCTGTGGAGCTCCTCGACCCATCCCCTCTTGGCTTCGCCGAGTCGACGTTTGAGTCCTCGGAGGATAACCTTGTTCGCGGCCTCGGCCTGCCCGTTTGTTTGAGGGTGCTCGATTGAAGTGAAGTGTTGTTTTGTCCCGAGTTTGGTGACGAAGTCTCGGAATCCGTGGTCGGTGAATTGGGTGCCGTTGTCGGTCACTAGCGCCCTCGGAATTCCAAACCTGGCGAGGATGTTTCTTTTTCAGAAATGAAGGATATTATGTGAGGTGATCTTCGCGAGAGCCTCAGCCTCGATCCATTTCGTGAAGTAATCCATGGCGATGATGAGGAATTTGTTCTGATAGGTTTCTTGCACGAAGGGCCCGAGGATGTCCATACCCCACCAGGCGAATGGCCACGGGGACGACAGTATGCTCAGCTCGTGCGGAGGAGCGAGGTGCATGTCCCCGTGTTCCTGGCACTTATCACATTTCTTGACGTGTTCCTTGGCATCCTGCTGCATCGTCGACCAGTAGTATCCTGCTCGAAGGGCTTTCCTTGCTAAGGATTTACCGCCCATGTGTTGGGCGTTGATCCCTTCGTGTATCTCCCGCAGTACTTCGGGGACTGCGGACTCGTTGATGCATTTCAGGAGGGGGATGGAGAATCCTCTGCGGTACAGTTTCTGCTCGAGAACCACGTAGGAACATGCTCGTCGCTTTGTGACGGTAGCTTCGGCCTGGTTCGATGGGAGTTCGCCTTTTGTCAGGAAATTGTAAACCGGGGTCATCCAGGACGTCGCATCCCCGATGGCATGGATCTCGACTGTAGTCGAGTATCGTTCGATACTTGGACGCGCTAGAGATTCCTGGATGATGGATTTGTTCCTGCCCTTCTTTCGTGTGCTCGCGAGTTTGGACAATATGTCCGCCCTCATGTTTTGCTCGCGGGGAACATGTGAAATTTTTGCTCGTACGAACTTTGTCATGTATTTTTTGACTAAGTTTAAATACTCTATGAGGTTGTCGTTTTTGGCCTGGTAGCTCCCCTGTACTTGAGAGGCGACGAGCTGGGAGTCGGTGTAGATCTGTACCTCGCGGGCTCCCAGGTCCTCGGCCAGTCTCAGTCCTGTGAGCAGGGCTTCGTGTTCTGCCTGGTTGTTTGACGTCGGGAAGGAGAGAGCTAAGGAGTGCTTGATTACTACGCCTTCTTCGTTTTCCAGGAGGATTCCTGCGCCGCTTCCGGACGAGCTGGATGCTCCGTCGACGAAGATGGTCCACTTGTGTTCTTTCCCCGGGGGAGGGTCGTGAGTGGTCATTTCCGCGACAAAGTCGGCCAAGGCCTGTGCTTTCAGGGCTTTCCTGCTTTCGTACTGAATGTCGAATTCGGAGAGTTCCAAGGACCATTTTAGCATTTTGCCCGCCATATCGGGCCGACCCAGGAGTTGTCTCACTGGTTGGTCGGTTCGCACGATGATCGTGTGGGCCAGAAAGTAGTGTCTGAGCCTCCTCGCCGCGTTGACGAGGGCCAGAGCCACCTTTTCTATCTGCTGGTATCTGCTTTCGGGCCCCTGTAAGGCCTTGCTCGTGAAGTAGACGGGTTTCTGCCCGTCGGGGGTCTCGCGGACAAGAGCTGCGCTGATGGCTTCGTTCGAAACGGCCAAGTACAAGTACAGCGGTTCCCCGTCGTCTGGTCGAGATAGCACGGGCGGCCGAGACAGACTTTGCTTTAGGTGGCGTAGTGCCTGCTCGCATTCCTCATTCCATTCGAAGGCTGCTTCCTTTCGAAGGAGTTTGAAGAAGGGGAGGGCGTGCTGAGCGGATTTCGCGACGAAGCGGGACAACGACGTGAGCATGCCGTTCATGATTTGTATTGACTTCTTCGACGTCGGTGTTGGGAAGTTGGAGAACGCCCGACATTTGTCGGGGTTGGCTTCGATTCCCCGTTCTGTTAGATAGAATCCAAGGAATTTTCCTGCCTTAACCCCGAACGTACATTTCTCGGGGTTGAACCTCATTTTACACTGTCTTGCTTGGGCAAAGACTGTCTTGAGGTGTGCTGCATGGTCGGTGTCCGCTCGGGATTTGACGATCATGTCGTCCATATATACCTCGAGCATGTCGCCAATCTGTTTGTTGAAAACTCTGTTCATCATGCGCTGGTAAGTTGCTCCGGCATTTTTCAGTCCGAAGGGCATTACGTTGTAGTAATAGTTGCCCGAGCTGGTCATGAATGTCGTGCAGTGTCTGTCGCCCAGGGCCATCGGGATTTGGTTATAGCCCGAGTAGGCGTCCATAAACGACAAAGTTTTGTAGTCGGCCGAGTTGTCGACCAACATATCTATGTTAGGCAAGGGAAAAGCATCTTTCAGGCAAGCCCGGTTGAGATCAGTATAATCAACGCACATTCTCCATTTTCCATTATTCTTTTTCACGAGTACAACATTTGACAGCCAGGTGGAATACCGGGCTTCAGAAATAAAATTTGCCTCTAGGAGGTCTTTTACAGCTTTTTCAGCAGCCTCCGTTTTTTCTGGAGACTGCCTACGCCTACGTTGTACTACGGCCCTAGCGGCTGGATCAATGGCGAGGTGGTGACAGGCGACCTCAGGGTCGAGTCCGGGCATCTCCGCAGCGCTCTAGGCGAACAGATCAGCATTCTCGCGCAGACATGCCTTGATTTGCTTCCTGGCCAAGTCGGGGAGGTCTTTGCCAATCTTCACTCCCTTGGTCGGGTCTGTGCCGAGGGGAACGAGTTCAAAATCCCCGTCCGGTATTGGTCGGAGTGGGATTTGCTTGCCGCTGGATGGCTCGTCCTGATCGAAGCGGGTGTCCAGAGCTATTGAATCGACCTTTGGTGGAGCTTTCTGGACTTCTTCCTCGGGGGATGCTTTCTTGTCGGGCTCCTATTTTGTCCTTTTGGCGGGTCTGGTCCCTATGTCGATGGTATCCCGTCCCTTAGAAGCAGCGTTGAAGCACCTGCGGGCAGCGGCTAGGTCTCCTTGGATGGTGGCTACCCGTTCCCTCCTGGTGTAGAACTTCATCTTCAGGTGGACGGTCGAGGGCACCGCTGTTAGTTCTGCCAGTGTCGGTCTCCCCAAGATGCAGTTGTACAGAGACGGGCAGTCAATGACGAGGAAACGGACTTTAACTTGTCTCGTAGCCGTTCCTTCGCCGAACGTAACCAGGAGCTCGACATAACCCCAAGGTTTGGAAGTCGAGCCGTTGAAGCCTTGTAGATCCGACCCCACATACAGAGAGAGATGTGAGTCGTCCAGCTGTAGGGTTCGGAACAATTGACTGTACATCACGTCGACGGAACTCCCTTCGTCGACCAGGATGCGATGCACGTCAAAATTGGCCATTCTTGCCCTTATCAGTAAGGGGATGACCGCGTTCGGGGCTCCGCCGGGGAGCTCTTCTAGGTAGAAGGTGATGGGCTCTGACCTGCCCTTCACCCTTTCGAACGTTACTGTTTGCAGAGGAGCCGCGTCGACCAGCTCGTCCAACTTCCTCTTAGCTGAATTGATGGTGAGTTCGTTGAACCCGCCCCCATTAATGACCATGGCGGAGGGAAAGTATTCCCACCTGCTGTGCGTTGTCAGCGGTTCCTGCAGGTGCTCGGGAATGTCGAAGTCCTCAGGCCTGGTCACCGAGAAGGCGGTCTGGATAGGCACCGACTCGTCTGACGGTCGGGCGTCTTCTTCTGGCTCCTTGGCTTCATGGGCGTCACGACGAGGAGCTTCGTTTCGCCGGTACTGCGCGAGCCTCCCTCCCTTGATAAGGGTTTCAATGGCGTCCTTGAGGTGGACGCAGTCCTCTGTCAGATGGCCATGACTCCTATGGTATTGACAGTATTTGTTTTTGTCCGCCCCAGGCTTGGCGGGAGCAGGTCGGGGATGCTTGACGCCGCCGTCCTTGAAGTCTGTGCTGGCACACTCCGCCAGGATACGCTCGCGGGAAGTTGTGAGCGGAGTGTACTCGGTAAAACGGCCCGAGGGGCCCCTCTGTTCCTGGACTTCCCGGGGTCTGTCTTCTTTCCTTTTCTCCCCGGTTCGTCGAGGAGGAGCCTCTTGGCGCGAGCTTCTGTTGTTGGGACCTCGAGTCCTGGAATCTCGGGCCCTGTTGGCCGCTTCCCTCTCCTCGTAATCCATGTATGCCCGAGCTTTTTCGAGGAGGGCGTCGAAAGACCTGGGCGGCTCGATTCCCACGGCTTTTCTGAACTCTGTGCCGGGGAGGAGCCCCCTCTCCAGCAGATATCTCTTCATGTGGTCCGTGCAGGGGACCTGTATCGCTTCTCGGTTGAAGCGGTTGATGAACTCCCTCAAGGTCTCATCCTGTCTTTGGATGATGGCCTCGAGCGCCGCCTCGGTCTTTGGATGGCGTCGAGAAGCGGTGAAGGAACTGATGAACTGGTTCTTCAGGTTCCGCCACGAGGTGATTGAGCCCGGGGCGAGCCCTTTGTACCAGTCCATGGCCGCCTTCCTGAGATTCGTGGGGAAAAGACGGCACTTGATGGGCCCTCCGACATTGTGATAATGGAGCATAGCCTCGAACCCATCAATGTGGTCGACCGGGTCCGCGACTCCATCGTACTCCTTCAGATGTGGGGGCTTCTCCATGCCGGGGGGAATGGGTGCATCCATGATGGCCTGCGACAGGGGACCGCGGGGGTCGTCCTCGTCGCTCCTCTCCGGAGACAGAGATGGGGACCTGTAGTATTGTCTGGCACGGTGGTCGTGCTGAGTCTCCCTCGAGCGTGATGCTCGTTGGCTGAATGTTACACGCCCATCTCCGGCGTGTCTCTTGTCGTGCCTTACCGGGTCGCGACTGGGCTCTCTGGCAGGGATGACAGGCTCTCTCTCCAAATAGGGTTGCCTCTGCTTTGGCCGGGGAGAAGGGCTTCTGGAGTTTTCCCTGTAGTGTCTCCACGGGGGAGAAGGGTGTCGGGCCTCAGTCACTCGAGGAGGGGGAGTATGTGGTCTCCGATGCCTCCTCGATGGTCTTCGCTCGTCTTCAAGCGCCTTTAATCTCTCTCCTTGGGCGAAGATGAGATAGTTCGTTTGGTTAATTGCTGCGAACAGCGCTTGTGTGGTGGCATCCGCCCCAGAGGGAACGGGGACTTCCTGAAACCGGGCGGCTCTGTAGTGGGCGAGGGCCGCCGGGTCGTCCTCGAGTGGTGGTGGGAGCGAGGAGGATGATGCAGTAGCCCCGTCCCTGTATGAGGAAGTTCCGGGGACGGTTGTTGCAGGAATTGTGTTGTGGCCGGGAGTGCCGGCGTTGTCGAGATGTCCGTTCTTGTCCGTCGTGCCGTTATTAGTGTCGGCGACACGGACGTTCTGCTCATCACGAGCTGGATCAGCCATGACAGGTAGTTGAATATGAGCTTTGGTCTTTTGAGTTGTTTGTAAGACGGGGAAGCTAGTTTCCCACAGACGGCGCCACTGATCTGACCGGATCAGACTTGGACTGTCACGGCTGGCTCCGAGCTGAAAGTTTTGAACGAGGTGGGGGGGTACCTGCAAGACACTCCGATGCTGAAGTAAGTAAGAGCACGAGCAGGCAATAGTAAGTATGGGTAGAATGACGATTACCTGACCCTCTGGAAACAGAGGGTATTTATAGCCCCCAGCGCTGGGCCAAGGTTCCTTCATTGGGCCGGGCAGGTTTGGCCCAATGGAGGAACTGCCAGGTTCTACGGGCGTAGTGGGGACCCGCACGTGGTCCCCTCCCTGGATGTTCTGCGTGAAGTGCGGGCGGACAGAGACGCGGTCTTTTCGGGGTCTCGTTGGGAGTGCAGTGGACTGAGTCTGCCCTAATTGGAGTGCTCGCGGTGATGTCGAGCTGGACAGCAGGATGTCGAGCTGGACAGTTGGAGGTCGAGCAAGTAACATCAGGGAGCACGTCGGGCACGACTGTGTCCCTTTGGTCGGCGTGGTCCTCAGCAAGTCCGTTTGGATTGGGCCTTATCAATGCTATTGGACCTGTCGGACCCAGTCCAGAACAAAAATAATAAAAGTGTTAGCCAAACTCGAACATGAGTCAATTGAATTTTTATCAAGTATATTAGAGTTTATTATGGCCGTCAAGATTCTAGACTCAATAAAAGCATAATAGGACCAAATAATTCAGTTTTATAGCAATGTTTAGTGTTAATAATGTGACTAACAAAATATGAAAATTGTGGAACTACAACCTAATAAAATTGCACATTAAGTAAAGGAGTCACGTTGAAAAACAAGCGGCATATTTCAAAATAGAGAGAACACTCACGCGTTACTCATATAAATATCCGAGATATATTTTTATAGGCCACAATGATATGGCCACTAGGATGGTTTTATCAACAAATATCATAAATTATTTTAGCATTTAGTAAAGTTGATGCAGCCAAATAACACAAGAGGATATGAGAGAATAACAAGGATTTTTTCTGCTCCAAAAATTATTATGAATGTATGGAGAGATTTTATTTCGTGAGATTTATCATTTAATTTCTCCTATTTTTTATGCATTTCTTAGACTAGTAATAAACATCTCCACATTCTGGACTTTATGCTTTTTAGAGTAGTTAAGGAACACATTGATGAAAAGATTGTTTATTTTTCAAACAATCACTTGAAGAGAATAAAATCACTCTTAAGAACTATCACTCAATTCTCAATTAACCTTCACAATTTGACAATACTAAATTTAATGTGTCTAGTTTGTACATTAATCTTCTAAAAGTACACTTTATAAAAAAGTGTAACTTTAAATATTTTATTAATTAATAAATTAATAGTATTAATAAAGATAATGTTTGAAAGAAAAAAACACATATTAAGTGAATAAAAACATATATTTAAGAATTAAGAAAAACTCTTTAAATGAGACATAATTTATAGTAACGAGTGTTACTTATAATTTTTTTTAGAAGATGCTATATTTGTTTTGCTAGAACTGCAAGCGGTTTGAATGTGACGAAGGGCAAATAATGTTTTGAAGAAAAAATAGAAAAAGGGCCCAACCGGGTTCGAACCGGTGACCTCTTGATCTGCAGTCAAATGCTCTACCACTGAGCTATGGACCCTTGTGTGATATTTGTACTTGAAGCATAAATATTGATTCAATAATATTTCAAGAACATCAACAAATATTGATTCATAAGCTTGTTATTTATCTACCAATAACTTTCCGGATTGTAGGGTTCACTTTGAAAAAATAATGTAGCGTTGGAAATTATCTTACCTCAAACATCACATACATTAAGGAGTATATTAAATTGAGATTTTAAAAGAATTCAAAATTTTTGATAAAAGAAAACGTTTGAGGATCATAATAAGACAAACACATAAACTAGTGGATATTCATGTGATATATACATTATTATTTTTAAAATATAATAAAAATGTAAATAAAAAAAATATAATAAAATTATTTTATCAAAAGACTTTATTATTTTTAAAAGAAAGACATATTTTTAAAATAAAAACAAAATTATTTTATTAACATTGTTTTACATAACTAATATATATATATTTTAATTTTTCATATATTATCTTTAAAAGTATTATATTTTAAATTAAAAATAATTTTAAAATAAAATATTAATAACATAAATGATTAAAAAATAATTCTTTTTTTTTCGTATTTGAATTCGTACATTATTATAAATATATTTACTTTTATTTTCTTTAATTGTATAAAAAATATAAACACGTGCGTTCACACATATTTTGATATGATTACCCGTGCGTTCACACGATACAGATGTATTACTTATGCGTTTACACGGATCCTAATATGTTACGCGTATTTGTTTTTAAAGATATAATAAAAATAAAATAAATAAAAAAAGACAAAATTGTCTAACTAAAATAGTTTATTATTTTTAAAAAAAATAATAAGAATATAATAAAAAATATAATATAAATAAGAAAAATAAAATTATTTTATCAAAATAATTTATTATTTTTATAAGAAAGACATAATTTAAAAAAAAAAAACTTTGTTTTACTAAAATTATTTTATCAAAATTGTTTTACATCAATAATATATATTTCAATACTTCATGTGTTATCTAAAAGCATATTTTATCTTAAATTAAAAATAAAAATATTAATAACATAAATAATTAAAAACCAACACATTTTTCTCGTATTTGAATTCATATATTATTTTAAATATATTTACTTTTATTTTCTTGAATTATATCAAAAATTTAATAACACGTAAGTTCACACGAACTCTGATATGGATACTCGTACGTTCATATAGATACTGGTGTGTTACGCGCATTTGTTTCAAAGATATAATAAAAATGAAATAAAAATAAGAAAAAATTATCTAACTAAAATAGTTTATTATTTTTAAAAGAGATAATATATCGATTCTATAATTTATTTTGTATATAAAAATATTTGACATATGTAATATTAAATTTGTTTTGACATTATTTATAAAAATATTTATACAATTATTTAGTTTTATAAATAACAACTAATAACATAGTAATTAAAAACATTATTTTAATTATATAAATAAGTAATAATAAAATAAATAAATTCATTTTACCCGTGTTTGAATTCATACATAATTTAAAATATATTTACTTTTATTTTTTTTAATTGTCCACAAAATATAATAATTTGTAGGTTCACATGAATTTTAATACAGATATTCGTGCGTTTGTAGAGGTACTTGTATGTTACGCGCATTTATTTTTAAAATATAATAAGACTGTAAAAAAGGAAAACAAAACTATTTCATCAAAAGAATTTATTATACACGACTCACTTTTTCATATATTATCTTTAAAATATATTGCATTTTAAATTAAAAACAATTTTAAAATAAAAATATAAATATAAAAAATAATGAAAAAACAACAAACTTTTCTCGTATTTGAATTCAAACATTATTTTAAATATATATTTTTTATTTTCTAAAATAAATATGGTTTTCTCATATTATTTTCATGTGCTTTCACTTCTTGCAGTTGATTTTTATTCTTTATCTAAAACATAGTGTATACCATGCTTCTTATTTTATGCAGGATGTTTGGAGTGAGCTAGGACGTCCCTCTGATATTCATCAAAAGCTGGTAGCATAAATTACCAATTCTTAAAAGTGGAATCCTTGCTGTTTTGAAGAATTGTTGTGGACTTAAACTGATGCACTACATAATCAAAATGAACTCTTTCTGCATCTTTGTTTGTGTTAAATACTTTATCATACTTTTGTGCTGTAACATTACACCATTAATATCTCCTTCCTTTTGTCTGGACAGGAAGCTGCTCTTATATCTCATCCTAATAGGAATCCATCAAAAACAAGTAAACATAGTTAGTTTCTATAGTTTTGAAAGTAAACATACAACAAAAATTCAATAACCAAAAAAGATAGATAGAAACATCAACACAATTTCATTAACACATTTTCATTGATGCACCATCGAACACAAAGCTTAAGGCGCTTAATAAGATCCATCATCTGGTCCATTTTTTTCTGCACAACCAAAAGAGGTAAACCATTCCAATCCCAAATAAGTTCCATAGAAAACAACAATTTTATAAGATTAAAAAATTAAGATGAACAGAACCTTATAATCAAGGGGAATAATCACCTTTTTCATCTTCTCATTGAGCAATGCCTCTATATCCTTTTTTGTGAATTCAATTGTGTTAGATTCCACTCCCTCTGTGTTTCTGGTAGTTGTGTTGTTCACCACCACAGCTAACGGAGCTCTGGCTCTCCCCATCTTCTCAACTTCGATCTCAATACTTAGACTCTTGTTTGTGGTGAATTCTTCGGCACTACCCTTTTTCTGAAATAAGAAATCAATTAAACTTACTCGTTCATTCGATGCGCCGATCAATTTGGGATTTGAATCGAAGATACAAAATCAGCAAATGATGTTTAAGTAATATATTTTTCAAAATCATTTTTCAACTACATCAGAATCTAAGATGAGATTGGTTTACCGCAATAATGCAAGTGCGGCTATCCCCATTTTGCACCTTGCCCAACCTTTTTACCGCATTAAATTCCTAAACAAAAGTGATTCTTGTTAAAACTTTCATGAACAGTTGTATGCTATGCAGTGCACAATGAGGAAATTAATCTATCAACTCCTACCTGGCATCAAAACACATAACCACAACACAGAAATTTGATTTGCATCAACTAAATCATATTTGTTGACGACAACATCAACAATGACCTCAATTGGGTTCTGGTTGTTAGAATAATATAATAAATGTGAGTAAGTAGGAAAGTAGTCTTACATTGTATAGGAATGTGGAGACTTGATAATATATAAGTAAGAGAACCCACTCACCTATCACCTTAAAATTTTAGATGGATAAGTGTTGTGTCTCTCACAAAGTTGCCTAGTTATACACTATGTATCAATGCTCCCAGTAACTCTCCCCAACAATGATTAGTAAGAAAATGGATGTTCCCATTGTCAAAAATAAAGTTCTAGACCAAGAAATTTAGATAAATAATATTGATTTTTTGAACCACTTCAGCAATCATTCCTGTAAGAACAAATATTTCAAAATCAACTATGAACAAAAACCAAAACTTAGTAGGGTATATTCATCCTTTTGAGACTATTAACAATATCAGCAAATGCATAGACAAAACCATGTTACTGAAACCCTAAATACCACTCAAACATATTCACATACTCCAAAATTGGTAGGTCCCACTGAGCCGCACGCCGGTTAAACTCCTCATCCGATGCTGACAAAATTCAAAACCCACAAAACAAAATCAAAACTTGAAGAAAGTGGGTAATGGAATAAAAGAACAGCAGTAACAATGTGTTTCTCTGAAGTACTGAAGTCAAAATGCACCTGCTTAGTAATTTTACTAAAAAAAATTAAAATCCACAGATAAAAGTTACAATACTATGCATAACCAATGAACAACAGAAATTGAATCAACATTGAAAATTGACACTTACCGTTTCTCTAACTGTCGTACAAACATCAAAAACTTAATCTAAATCATCATATGTGTGATGCATACATGATATCAAATAAATAGTATTATTTTATTAAATTATTTTTTATCATACATTTTATAATAAAATAATATAATATTTACTATATTTAAATCAAAAAATAATTGTGTGAGAATTTTTTTTTAATATTTAAATTTATTAATTAGCAAAAGTTTCTAAAACGTTAAATAAATGTATACACTTTTTTCAAAAAAAAATTTAATATATAAGGCATAATAAATAAATATATTTTTTAAATAAAAGATTAGAATAAATGAATTTTCTCATATTTTCTACACTTAACTTATTTTTATATTATTTCTTGACAATACTTTATCTAATACAATATCGTTGTTTTATATTTGTCTAACAAAATTTTCTCTTTAGTTTAATTGATATTTCCGTATCACATAAAACATCTAAGATTTTCTTCCATTTCAACCATTCAATTTGATTTTGAGGGTTAACATCACCTTTTATTTCTCTTTTGTTTTGTACTATATTATGTCTTACTTCTGCCCAGGAGAAATTCATATGCTTCTAAGTCACTTTTACAACCTTTTATTTAATTTCTCTTTTGGCTCTCTAATTAGGAATATATCATGTACAAAAAGCATACATTTTGGTTCTAACTCTATGTGTTTCGTAAGTACATCCAAAACTAAAATAAAAAGATTCAGTTTAAGGTTGAACTTTGGGCAATTCTATTGTTATGGGAAAATTATTTGTGTCTCTATCTTGTATCCTTACACTTCGAATATAGGCAATTACAAATTGTTCTGGACTAACCCAATAACTAGAATTAACCTAATATGGTTCTACCTTTGGCATGTCCCAACTGTGTTGGCCCAGTATCCCTGGTTGACCACGCCCCTCGAGCGACAAGACCAACGATGCCCGGGACACGCATCTGCCCACGCGGGCAGCGACCTCCCAGTATACTCGACGCACAAAAAGCAAACACCCAAGAAACACTCACAAACGCTTCTGCCTGTAATTCCTACTGTACACGGTGCAACGACTAGTTACGGGTATAACTGCTCGTTTTGACCAAGTCCTGGCAGTTACCTATTTTTGCGGACATGCATATCTATGCTCAAAAATAGAGACCACCAACGGTCAAGCTTCAGGGGCATTATATAAACTACCACACTTGTGAAGGTCAGGTATCCAATATTCGCACCTAAAACCCTAATATCTTTCTTGTATCTCTTTGCACCCATTGTTACTTGATCGTAAGAGTGCCTTACACGTACACCCCCCTTTCTTCTTAACTTTCCAGCCAAGAAGACGTCATCCTTCGACCCACTTTCAGGTTCTAACCAATCGGTAAGATTAGTGGCGCCGTTTGTGGGAACCTATCTTTTCTGTCTTCCTTTTTCTCAAAACCGAAGGCCAAAGATACCTTCACTACTTCAATCATGGTCGGCCATGATGACTACCACCTCTATGGAAAGACTGTACTCTCTCCCATCCACAAAAAAACCGGAAGCCGAGAGCATCCCCATCTCAAGGATACCCTCGACGTCAAAGATGGATGAATAATGTCCCTAGATTTAGTCGATATTGAGCACAGAAATCTCTAGTTCTTGGACGAATAGAGGTCCAAGAACCCCACCGAGGAGCTACCAGAAATCCTACAACCAGTTCCTATTCCACAGAATACTGATTCGGCCATGGCAACACTAATTACTGCCTTCAACCAAACCAACGCCCTAATCTTACAACATAGCAAGATGATTGAGGCCTGGGAGAAGAAAAGATCAAAGTCTCCTTCTCGGAGACACCGACGATATGACTCCTCGAGCTTATCCCCACCAAGGCGTGGCCGTCCAATCGAAAGGGATAAATAAGATGTTTCTTTCCTCAAGAAACGCGATCGCACGTCTCCCCGAAAAGATCAAGGCTCCTCATCATCCAAGAAGACAAAGAGCGAACGTCGACCTAACTGTGACCGTTCGTCGTCGCCCAAGCCAAGGCAACAACAAATAAGCACATCTCCTCAATGGTACAACAACCCCCAACGAGGGAGGAACCTTCATTCCCCACCAATATCTCCTGAGGGAAGCAACGATGATGAACTTTGCGGCACATTATCAAGAGAGATCATGGTGACCACGCTCCCCATCGGCCTGGAGAAACCTCCCCCATTGGGTACATACGACGGAACCACTGACACTGATAAGGGCATCAAGAACATCGATGCTCCGCTCGATTACAGGGGGGTTCGTGGAGCAATTAAATGTTAGCTTTTACCTACAACACTCAGGAAAGGAACCATGACCTTGTATAAGAGCCTTCCAGACGAATCCATCACATCATGGAAGAAACTGGGAAGACAATTTTCCAAGAACTTCACAGCATCTCACCGACATCCCAAGTCGGAAGCATCTTTGGAGGCGATCATCCAAGGGAGGGGTGAATCCCTCCGGGAATATATCGAGCGCTTCAACAAGGAAGCTGTACAGGTTCCTACAACCGATGTCATGAAAAAGTATCTCCTCGAGTGCGACCTTTGTTGTGATTAAACTTAAAGACATATCAAGTCTCGTCAAATAGGAGAATAAAGACCTCATTTAAATTATTATAAGATTAATATATTTGTAAAATAATATTAAAGGCCTCAGAGTTATGAAAAGAGAGGAAGTGTGAAAGCTTGTCTAGTTGTGTTTGTCTGAGTGAACATAATTTTGTAAAAGTAAGTGAGTAACTCTTAAGATACTAAGACAACTCACACACACACTTGACAACTATTCTTATCTATAAAATATCTTTAAAATGTTTTCAAATATAAGCCAAGTGGTTAAGATATTTACATCCTTCTTTTTAAGTCTTTTTAACTAATCGATCAGTTATGACCTTAAAACAATGGATTGAAAGATAATTTTTAACTACCCAATCAATTATAAAATTAAAACAATTGACTCGATGATTTTTTTGAAGTTTCTAATTGATTAGAACCTTAAGCTAATCGATTAGAAGAAGCTTAATCGATTGTAAAAACAACTATGACAGTCTCTTAACGACTAGCAATGGCTTCATATCAAATCTTTCCATTATGGGCAAAAAAAATTGATATTTTCAAATCATCCTATCGATTAGCACTTAATTCTAATCGATTAAAACATTAAAAAGGCCCATGGACCATTTCCATTTTCGGGTTTTCCTTCTCTTATATAAAGGAGGGCCGCCTCTCTTTCATTTCACACCAATCCCCAACGTTTCACGTTTTATTTTGGATTTTTCTCTTCTCTCTCTCTCTCTCTCTCTCTCTCTCTCTCTCTCTCTCTCTCTCTCTCTCTCTCTCTCTCTCTCTCTCTATCTATCTATCTCTCTCTCTCTCTAAGATATATTTTTTCTTCACTTATAGTTGTCTTAGTGCCTTGGAGTGAAATTTACTTTGTGAGGAGAATATTTTTGTAAGTGGTGAAATACCTTTAAGAGATTGAGTTTTGGTTCTTGAGATAAATCATAAATATATGTTATTGGTTTGTTAAGCATAGCCGGAAAAGTCTTTGTTTTGGTTAAAAAGATCATTCATAAATCTCTAATAGTCTCAATAGAATAAGTTAGGGTAAAAGTCGTCCATAGGTTGGGATAAGCTTGTTCAAATTCAAAAATCAGATTGTATTAAGGTTCATGGGCATAACCAATAAAAAGCTCTGAAGTCCATAGTGAAAAATCTCAAGAAGACCTCTTGGGGATAGGACTAGGCCAATGTTTGGCCAAGCCTGAATAACTCTCTAGTGCAATATTTATATCCTTACTCTATTTAATTTTCTGAAATGTATTTTATTTACTCTTGCTATGCTTTATTACTCAAAAACATTACTAACTCTATCTTAATTAAGAAAGGGAAAAATTATTCACATTTTTCAAAAACCACAATTCATTCCCCTCATGTGCTTGAGGTTACTTGTTCAACAAGTGGTATCAGAGCCTAACTTATATTAAGGACTAATCGTCTCAGGAGGAATGATGACTTCAAGCTATTCACTAACCAAACCTCCATCCTTTAATGGAGAAGGAATGGGCTATGGAAAGAGAAAATGAAATTCTTCATAGAAGGAATGAATCGTGGTATTTGGAAAACTGTGAAAGATGGACCATTTGTTCCTACACAAATTTGATGGTGTTGTAGTAAACAAATCTGAAAAGGATTGGTCCAAATAGAATAAATATAATGTACAAAACAGTGTGAAATCTAAGAACATCATCACCACCGCACTTGGTCTTGATGAATTCTTACGAGTTTCTCACTATGAAACTGCTAAAGAAATGCAAGACATCCTCTAAATCATCCATGAAGGTACTACTGAGGTGAGGAGGGCTAGGTTGGGCGCATTAACCCATGAGTATGAACTTTTCATAATGAAACTTGAAGAGAACATAAATCAAATGCAAACACAATTTACTCATATCACAAGTCATATGAGGACTATGGGGAAAACATTCTCAGATGAAGAATTAGTCATAAAAATTCTTAGGTGCTTGAATCGCAATTGGAAACCCAAAGTCAGTGTGATTTATGAATCAAATGATTTGGTAAATATGGAAAATCATGCTCTATTTGAAAATTTACAGGAACATGAGATGGAGCTAAAAATACTTTTTGATGATGAAGAAGATAACAAAAATAATAGGAAAAGTATTGCGCTTAAAGCTACCAACATCGAATATATGGAATCAGAAGATGAAGATTATCAAAGTGAGATTAGTAAATCCGTAAAGTTCATGTTTCAAAAATTCAAGGAGTTCCTATGGAACGAAAAACAAATTCAAGACTCCATAATCAAAGTAAAGAAAGTTCATCAATTCCTACATGTCATTAATACAGAGAGAAATGACATATAAGACCAAACTGCCCTGAAAACCTGAGAAGAAATCAAAATCAAAGAAATTTCAAGAAATATAGAAAGAGAGCATACATATCTTGGGATAACAATGATATGGAGTCTTCAGATAAAGAAGAAGCAAACCTCTATCTCATAGCAAAACATCAAGATGATGAGGTAACCTCTCAATTCTCTTACAATGATTTATTTATAATATCTAAAGAACTATCTAAAGAAACAATCAAACTTGAAAAAATCATTTTAACATTAAATGATAGGATTTCCGTTCTTGAAACTAAAAATAAAGCTCTAGAAAAAGAACTAAGTTATCTTAGAGAAAAGAGAGAAAAGGTTATACAAGATCTTTCCGCTTCAAAAACAGACACATGTAATGAGTACAATATATTAAAAGATGAAGTTTACAACCTTAAGAAAACTCTTGTTAAATTCACCAAAGGAAGAGATAATCTAGAAGTACTATTAAGAAATCAATAAGTCTCTTACAATAAGGAAGGATTAGGATATGAACCTAAGAACAATAGTAAAAATTTTAGCAATATTTGCAATGCTCAACCAACATCTAAATGCAAGACCCTAAAAAGTAATTATTATAATAAAGACAATCATATTTCCATGTTTTGTTTTACCAAAAAGAGTCATGAGAGCAAAGAAGGACATCCTCTTTCATATTTTTATAAAGAACATTATGAACGTAAAAATAGAAGAATTTCCCCTCAAAATATGTATTCCACTAACATAAAAGGATCCAAAAAGATATAGGTACCTAAGGTAGAAAAATAAAATTATGATTCAGATAATGACACCGATAGTTGTTCTTCAATTGAAGAAGCTATGTTCTTTTGTTCTTCTCCTACAAGGGAATAATTTTTTCTCTTCCTAATAACAAGATAAAATCATTGGATCTTTGAGTCATAGTAAGGTCCCTAATCTTACCCTTTATTTGTCTTGATTAATTACAACTTTATCACAAAATATACTTAATATTAAGTGTTGTATAACAAAGGTAATAAGTTGTGTTTAAATTCCTCTATATGCACGGTCAATAAAAATCATAACATGAAATCGTTTTAAAAACCTCTTTTTCGAAAATTACCATGACTATGGAAGAACTCATACATATTACCTTTGGTGAACTAACCCCTAGTAGGTAGAAGTGTTAGATATTTAGGGTGTGATAATCCTGGATAACTTCGAAGAATCGTGTTCGTACACTTTCCGAACAAAGTATTTCGACCCTATTCTTGCCTGAGTTCACGAAATCTTTGTGGGGATAATTCTCGAAGAAATTTTGTTTCCGACAAAAGAAAACGAATTGTAATTATAGAGAGAAGGATGCGTTTTTTTCTGTGTGCGAGACCGAGGCCGAACGACTCCTTATATAGGAGAACAGTAATTGAAAACGAAGAGACATATTTGTTCGAAACGAACCAGGGGCTTCGCCCCTTGGAACCCCAACGGGGCGCTGCCCCGCACCCCGCCAGGGGCTTCGCCCCTTGGAACCCCGTTTCAATTATTCGTATTCAATTATGCATTGGCTCGACGAGCGTGCACTCTGTAACACCCCGTTTTCAATTAATTGATTTATTTGAATTTGGGAATTTATTTTATTAGGATTAATAAAATAAAAAGGAATTATTTATTTTGGAATATTTGAGGAAAATAAAAGAAATAAGGAATATTGGGATTTTTATGTTATTGGGCTTAGATGTTGTTAGTAAAGAGTGGGGGTGCAGAGAAATAAAGTTATGTTTGGGACTTAGGCCATTTTCTCATTTTTGGTTTTCACGTAAGAACAGAAGTTAGAATTTGGGAAAATAGAGCTCTGAAGAACGGAGAACGAAGAACATCGCTCAAGAACTCAAAGCTGCTAATTGATAAGGTAAGGGGGGTTTATACTCGATTTATATTTGTTTATGGGTTTATGTACGGTTGATTCGGGTAATCGTAGGAAATCCCAATTGTTAGATGTTTCTAGGGATCGATAACCTTAGGATTGAACTTTGTTTAGAAAAGGTTTAAGTTCCCGATTTTATGAATCAATTAGAGACTTTAGGTTCCTATGATGGATTGGATGTCTTTGTACTATATTGCACCGCCGTAGAGAGGTATTTTCGTGCAAAAAAATGGGTATATGAGCTGCTGCAAAAACAGAAAAATTGGGTTCGCACTCATCAACACGGGCGCGTTGATTTACGCGGGCACCCGTGTTGATTCACTGTATGCTGATGAAAATGTGTTTTCTGGCCATAATTCAACACGGGCGTGTTGATTAACACGGGCGCCCGTGTTGATTCACTGTGTTGGCATAAAAATGGGTTTTCTGGGCACAATTCAACACGGGCCGTGTTGATTTACACGGGCGCCCGTGTTGATCCCCTGTTTTGTCAAAAAAACGTGTTTTCTGGACACATTTCCACACGGGCAGTGTTGTTTTACACGGGCACCCGTGTTAAACCTCCTGTGTTGGTTTTTAAACTATGTTTTCTGTGCATGCTGTTAAGTACGGATTGATCCGGTTTTGATGTGCAGTGTTTGACATGTTTTGAATATGTGTTTATTGAATTCCTAGTGTTGATTGATGTGTGTATCGAATAACGATTGTATGTTATGATACCAACACTATGTGGATCTTATTGTCATGCTTTTTAGATGATGTTATCAAGCATGAATTATGATATAACTTGATATGATTGATGTTTAATAGTATGCTGAGTGGTTACATGCTATTCCTATCATGTTATGTTTGATATTGTTGATGTGCATGATATGTTGATTGATGTTCATAGTATGCTGAGTGTTACATACTTACATATCATGTTGCATTTGTTAATTCCCATTGTGTGGAATTAACATGGTGGCCAATATACGTGTCCGCGATATAATGGAACGTTGAGGTGGTAGCCGTGTCCGCGATATAATGGAACGGTGAGTTATCCGTGACCCGCGATTTAATGGGGCGGTGAAGTGGTACCACATGCATGGGTGTGTTGCATTGCTCGAATATAACATGAATGGATGATTTTTCCAATGTTATATTTGATTGTTTGTATGCACGTATGATTTGATAAATGGTTGATGATGTTTGGTGAATATTTGCAAATATGAAAGGCAATATGTCATGGATATATGAATTGTAAAGGTTTTGTAAACTATGAAATATGCTAATTATTGGGTGATGCTTATGATTTCGTGAATTGATTGTTATGAATGTATAACCAAATGTATATTTGAGAAGCTCACCCTTACTGTTGAATATTTCAGATTGAGGAGCTTCGCTCAGGTGCTTGGCGAAGGCTTATCGTGTCTAGTTTAGTTTCGTTTTAGTATGTCCGGGTCATGCTCTGATAGTTGTAACTCCGGGAACGTTTGGTTGTCGAGCTGCTTTAGTCAGACTCGTTTATTTTCTTTTAATTGTTATAATATGACGTTGACTTTTCCAGGTGTTAATCCCTGATGATTTTGGAAAATATTATAACATTTGATTTTATTAAATAAATTATTCCGCTGTGTAGACATGTATGAGTTACCACTAAAATTATGCATGACAGGAATTTATTTTATTAAAAGAGAATTGTAGCATTCCTCGATTATTACATGTACTCTGAGTTTATAATTTTTAATATTTGCGAAAATTATATGCGGGGTTTTAGAGGGTGTTACAATAGTGGTATCAGAGCATAGTCGGTCGTTGCGACCAGAGTCTTGAGTCAGTCATTCCTTTTCGTATGCGACTAGTGCAAGGTAACACTGTCGATACTGTATTCTGATGTGGAGTATGTTTTAATTCTCAGGAATATGGCTGGAAGAGGTAATGGACGAAATGATGTTGCACTAGCTGAGGCTTTGGGGATGTTAGCTGGTGTACTTGCTGGAAACCCAACTGGAGGCGTGATTGGTGCTGATAGGCAATTGGGAAATTTCCAGAGGAACAATCCTCCGTTGTTCAAAGGTACACATGACCCCGAAGGTGCTCAGAAGTGGCTGAAGGAAATCGAAAGGATTTTCCGTGTGATCGATTGTGCTGAAGATCTGAAAGTCAGATATGGTACGCATATGTTGGCAGAAGAGGCCGACGACTGGTGGGTTGCCACAAGGACTGAAATGGTTCAGGATGGAGAGGCACTGACTTGGGCTAACTTCAGAAGGGCTTTTCTGAGGAGGTACTTTCCTGAAGATGTTCGGGGAAGAAAGGAAATTGAATTTTTGGAGCTTAAGCAGGGCAATCTGACTGTTAGTGAGTATGCTACTAAGTTCACTGAGCTGGCAAAGTATTATGCACACTACAACAATGATGAGGCTGGAGAATTCTCTAAATGTATCAAATTTGAGAATGGTCTCCGAGATGAGATTAAGCAGGGAATCAGGTACCAGCGTATTCGTAGATTTTCTGACCTGGTGGATTGTAGCAGAATCTTGGAAGAAGATATTACCAAGAATCGGTCGTCTCACTCTCGTGGGGCTGTTGATAAAAGAGGGAAGCAACATATGGACCGTGGCAAGCCATATGGTAGAGATAACCAGAGATCAGGCGGTTGGAAAAGGCCTAGTGGGGGAGATTCTAAGGCTCCTATCAGATGCTACAGGTGTGGTGAGTCTGGTCATCACATTCGAGATTGCAAGAGTGATGAGAAGAAGTGCTATAAATGTGGAAAGGCTGGTCATTTGTCTATTGATTGCAAAGGGAAGTCTGTTACTTGTTACAATTGTGGCGAAGAAGGTCACATTCGTCCGCAGTGTCCTAAGCCTAGGAAGGATCAGTCAGGTGGAAAAGTGTTTGCTTTGTCTGGATCTGAGACTACCCCAGAGGATCGATTGATTAAAGGTACGTGTTTTATTCATGGCACACCTTTAGTTGCAATTATTGATACTGGTGCAACTCATTCTTTCATTTCTTTGGATTGTGCTGAGAGGTTGAAACTGGACATATCTGGTATGCGGGGTAGCATGGTTGTTGATACTCCTGCATCGGGTTCAGTGACAACTTCACTCGTATGTAGGAATTGTCCTATTGAGATTTTTGGTAGAGGTTTCGGTATGGACTTAGTGTGCCTACCGCTTGAACAAATTGATATTATCCTTGGGATGAACTGGTTGGAATTTAACCGGGTTCATCTGAACTGCTTTGCTAAGACGGTGATTTTCCCAGAAGCAGTTGGTGTCGAGAATTTGATTATGACTGCTAGGCAGGTGCAAGAAGCAATGGAAGATGGTGCTAATGTGTTTATGTTACTTGCTTCGTTAGATGCAACAGGAAGGGTCAGGAGTAGTGAATTGCCAGTGGTGTGTGATTTTCCAGAAGTCTTTCCTGATGATGTTGGCGAGTTACCTCCTGAGAGAGAAGTGGAATTTTCTATAGATTTAATTCCTGGTACGAGACCGGTGTCGATGGCGCCATATCGTATGTCTGCGTCTGAATTGGCTGAATTGAAGAGTCAGTTGGAAGATTTACTGGAGAAGAAGTTTATTCGTCCAAGTGTTTCGCCTTGGGGTGCTCCGGTATTGTTGGTTAAGAAGAAAGAAGTTCTATGAGACTGTGTGTTGATTACAGGCAATTGAACAAGGTAACCATTAAGAATCGGTACCCGTTACCGAGGATTGATGATTTAATGGATCAGTTAATTGGAGCCAGTGTATTCAGTAAGATTGATTTGAGATCTGGATATCATCAGATTCGTGTGAAAGCGGAAGATATTCAAAAGACTGCTTTTCGAACGAGGTATGGGCATTATGAATATTCTGTTATGCCGTTCGGAGTTACTAATGCACCTGGTGTTTTCATGGAATATATGAATAGGATTTTTCACCCATATCTGGATAAGTTTGTTGTGGTTTTTATTGATGACATTCTGATTTATTCCGAGAATGACGAAGAACATGCGGAACATCTCAGAATTGTGTTAGAGTTGTTGAAAGATAAGAAGTTGTATGCAAAGTTGTCCAAATGTGAGTTCTGGCTGAATGAAGTTAGTTTTCTTGGACATGTGATTTCTAAGAATGGTATTGCAGTGGATCCTACGAAAGTAGAAGCGGTATCTCAGTGGGAAGCGCCGAAGACTGTTTCGGAAATCAGAAGTTTTCTTGGTCTTGCAGGTTATTACAGAAAGTTTATCGAAGGATTCTCAAAGTTAGCATTGCCGTTGACGAAGTTGACTCGTAAAGGACAAGCGTTTATTTGGGATTCTGATTGTGAGAAAGGTTTCCAAGAATTGAAGCGGAGATTGACAAGTGCTCCTATCCTGATTTTGCCGAATCCGGTGGAATCTTTTGTGGTCTATTGTGATGCATCTCTGTTGGGTTTAGGTGGTGTTTTAATGCAGAATCAGCAGGTAGTTGCGTATGCTTCGAGACAGTTGAAGGTTCATGAAAGGAACTATCCTACTCATGACTTAGAGTTGGCAGCAGTTGTGTTTGTCTTGAAATTGTGGAGACATTATCTGTATGGTTCGAGGTTTGAAGTGTATAGTGATCATAAGAGTTTGAAGTATCTTTTCGATCAGAAAGAGCTCAATATGAGGCAAAGAAGGTGGTTAGAATTCCTCAAAGATTATGATTTTGGTTTGAATTACCATCCTGGTAAGGCAAATGTAGTTGCAGATGCTTTGAGCAGGAAGTCCTTGCATATGTCTATGATGATGGTTCGTGAATTGGATTTAATTGAGCAATTCCGAGATTTGAGTTTGGTTTGTGAAAGTACTCCGAAGTGTGTTCGTTTGGGTATGTTGAAACTTACTAGTGGTATTCTAGAAGAGATCAGGATCGGGCAGAAATCCGATGTTAATTTAGTTGATAAATTGACATTGATCAACCAAGGTCAAGGTGGTGAGTTTAGGATTGATGAAAATGATGTTATGAGATTTGGCGATAGAGTTTGTGTTCCTGATGTCGCAGAAATCAAGAAGAGTATATTAGAGGAAGGACATCGCAGTGGGATGAGTATTCATCCGGGTGCCACGAAAATGTATCATGATTTGAAGAAATTGTTTTGGTGGCCGGGAATGAAAAAGGAAATAGCTGAATTTGTGTATGCATGTTTAATCTGTCAGAAATCGAAGATTGAGCATCAAAAGCCGTCTGGGTTTATGCAACCGATGTTTATTCCAGAATGGAAGTGGGATAGTATTTCTATGGATTTCGTATCTGGGTTGCCAAGGACTTCTATGAATTGTGAAGCGATATGGGTCGTTGTGGATAGGTTGACTAAGTCTGCTCATTTTATACCGGTGCGAATGGATTACTCGATGGAGAGATTGGCACAGTTGTATATTGAGAAAATAGTGAGTTTGCATGGAGTTCCTTCTAGTATTGTGTCAGATAGAGATCCGAGGTTCACTTCGAAATTTTGGGAAGGATTGCAGAAGGCTTTGGGTACTAAGTTGAGATTGAGTTCAGCTTACCATCCTCAGACTGATGGACAGACGGAGAGGACGATTCAATCGTTGGAAGATTTATTGCGTGCTTGTGTTTTAGAGAAAGGTGGAGCTTGGGATAGCTATTTGCCATTGATTGAGTTTACTTATAACAATAGTTACCATTCGAGTATTGGTATGGCTCCGTTTGAGGCATTGTATGGTAGACGGTGTAGGACGCCTTTGTGTTGGTATGAATCTGGAGAGAGTTCGGTAATTGGGCCAGAGATTGTTCAGCAGACTACCGAAAAGATCAAATTGATTCAAGAGAAGATGAGAGCTTCTCAGAGTCATCAGAAAAGTTATCATGATAAGAGGAGAAAGAATTTAGAATTCAGTGCTGGAGATCATGTGTTTATGAGAGTTACTCCGATGACGGGTATTGGTCGGGCGTTGAAGTCTAAGAAGTTGACTCCGCGTTTTATTGGTCCGTTTCAGATTACGGAAAGAGTTGGAGAAGTTGCTTATCGCATTGCTTTACCTCCGAGACTTGCGAATTTGCACGATGTTTTTCATGTTTCTCAGTTGAGGAGATACATTCCAGACCCATCTCATGTAATCCAAATAGATGATGTACAGGTAAGAGATAACCTGACAGTAGAAGCATTGCCTATGAGGATAGAAGATCGGGAAGTGAAACAGTTAAGAGGTAAAGAGATAGCATTAGTGAAGGTTGCTTGGGGAGGTCCAGCAGATGGAAATATCACTTGGGAGCTGGAGAGCCAGATGAAAGAGGCTTATCCGGAGCTGTTCGTCTAAGGTATGTTTTCGAGGACGAAAACTCTTTTAGTGGGGGAGAGTTGTAACACCCCGTTTTCAATTAATTGATTTATTTGAATTTGGGAATTTATTTTATTAGGATTAATAAAATAAAAAGGAATTATTTATTTTGGAATATTTGAGGAAAATAAAAGAAATAAGGAATATTGGGATTTTTATGTTATTGGGCTTAGATGTTGTTAGTAAAGAGTGGGGGTGCAGAGAAATAAAGTTATGTTTGGGACTTAGGCCATTTTCTCATTTTTGGTTTTCACGTAAGAACAGAAGTTAGAATTTGGGAAAATAGAGCTCTGAAGAACGGAGAACGAAGAACATCGCTCAAGAACTCAAAGCTGCTAATTGATAAGGTAAGGGGGGTTTATACTCGATTTATATTTGTTTATGGGTTTATGTACGGTTGATTCGGGTAATCGTAGGAAATCCCAATTGTTAGATGTTTCTAGGGATCGATAACCTTAGGATTGAACTTTGTTTAGAAAAGGTTTAAGTTCCCGATTTTATGAATCAATTAGAGACTTTAGGTTCCTATGATGGATTGGATGTCTTTGTACTATATTGCACCGCCGTAGAGAGGTATTTTCGTGCAAAAAAATGGGTATATGAGCTGCTGCAAAAACAGAAAAATTGGGTTCGCACTCATCAACACGGGCGCGTTGATTTACGCGGGCACCCGTGTTGATTCACTGTATGCTGATGAAAATGTGTTTTCTGGCCATAATTCAACACGGGCGTGTTGATTAACACGGGCGCCCGTGTTGATTCACTGTGTTGGCATAAAAATGGGTTTTCTGGGCACAATTCAACACGGGCCGTGTTGATTTACACGGGCGCCCGTGTTGATCCCCTGTTTTGTCAAAAAAACGTGTTTTCTGGACACATTTCCACACGGGCAGTGTTGTTTTACACGGGCACCCGTGTTAAACCTCCTGTGTTGGTTTTTAAACTATGTTTTCTGTGCATGCTGTTAAGTACGGATTGATCCGGTTTTGATGTGCAGTGTTTGACATGTTTTGAATATGTGTTTATTGAATTCCTAGTGTTGATTGATGTGTGTATCGAATAACGATTGTATGTTATGATACCAACACTATGTGGATCTTATTGTCATGCTTTTTAGATGATGTTATCAAGCATGAATTATGATATAACTTGATATGATTGATGTTTAATAGTATGCTGAGTGGTTACATGCTATTCCTATCATGTTATGTTTGATATTGTTGATGTGCATGATATGTTGATTGATGTTCATAGTATGCTGAGTGTTACATACTTACATATCATGTTGCATTTGTTAATTCCCATTGTGTGGAATTAACATGGTGGCCAATATACGTGTCCGCGATATAATGGAACGTTGAGGTGGTAGCCGTGTCCGCGATATAATGGAACGGTGAGTTATCCGTGACCCGCGATTTAATGGGGCGGTGAAGTGGTACCACATGCATGGGTGTGTTGCATTGCTCGAATATAACATGAATGGATGATTTTTCCAATGTTATATTTGATTGTTTGTATGCACGTATGATTTGATAAATGGTTGATGATGTTTGGTGAATATTTGCAAATATGAAAGGCAATATGTCATGGATATATGAATTGTAAAGGTTTTGTAAACTATGAAATATGCTAATTATTGGGTGATGCTTATGATTTCGTGAATTGATTGTTATGAATGTATAACCAAATGTATATTTGAGAAGCTCACCCTTACTGTTGAATATTTCAGATTGAGGAGCTTCGCTCAGGTGCTTGGCGAAGGCTTATCGTGTCTAGTTTAGTTTCGTTTTAGTATGTCCGGGTCATGCTCTGATAGTTGTAACTCCGGGAACGTTTGGTTGTCGAGCTGCTTTAGTCAGACTCGTTTATTTTCTTTTAATTGTTATAATATGACGTTGACTTTTCCAGGTGTTAATCCCTGATGATTTTGGAAAATATTATAACATTTGATTTTATTAAATAAATTATTCCGCTGTGTAGACATGTATGAGTTACCACTAAAATTATGCATGACAGGAATTTATTTTATTAAAAGAGAATTGTAGCATTCCTCGATTATTACATGTACTCTGAGTTTATAATTTTTAATATTTGCGAAAATTATATGCGGGGTTTTAGAGGGTGTTACACACTCCGCACTTCCCTAACTCGTCTCCGAACTTAACGCATAATTGCATCGGCCTTTAGAAATCACATTACTACTAAAATACATTGGTGATACAAAATCGCCAACAATATCCCCCCCATTTTAGTGTAATCCTTGATTTACTCAGTATATATAGTTATATACAAGGGTACAATCTACAGGTAAAACGATTAAACACATGCATAAACGAAAATGTCTTACGATTGAATTTTCATCTTAGTACAAATACATATTCCAAATACTCGAAAATCGGGGTGTCATAACGATTGAACCCATCAATCCATTTGAACATCTGAAGATACAGTACACATATGTTTCTTACAATACTCTACTATTCATTCTTGACACTTTTACAAGCCATGTGTCCTTATCCATTAATAAGCATATAGAAAGCCAAGTCCAAGCTTCCTGAAGCGGCAAAACTTCATGCTCACATAGGTGATCCCTTTAATCTTGCACCTGCATTTGCAATTTTTCAAAGAGAACCATTAAGAAGATATACTTCAACCTAGTCATTACTTGCAGGTCTGAGCACATACCTTGGGAAGATAAACACGATTGCTCCAATCCCTAACTATGATCTTTCCACATTGAATTTTGCTTCTAACGTTGTATTAGAAGGGAATTGGGTATACCATAGCTAACGGATTTAAATGGACTTTAATCCCATCCCAATTACCGACTTCTTCACTAAGTCTCTAGCTAACCCCTTCGTCAAGTGGTCAGCTAAGTTTTGTTGCGACCGAACAAAATCAATAGATATCACCCCATTCATGATTAATTCCCTAATCATACTATGTCTAACACCCAAATGTCTAGACTTCCCATTGTATATTTGACTATAAGCTTTAGCCAATGTGGCAGTACTGTCACAACGGATAGAAATTGGTGATATTGGTTTAGGCCATATCGGAATCTCATATACCAAGCTCCTTAGCCATTCCGCTTCTTTACCAGCAGCAGCTAATGCCACAAACTCATATTCCATTGTGGAACTGGTTATACATGTTTGCTTCTTGGAAGCCCACGAAATGGCACCTCCCCCAAGCAAGAACACCCATCCACTTGTTGAGGATGAATCTTCAGCATTGTTTATCCAACTAGCATCTGAGTAACCTTCTAACACCGAAGGAAATCCCATATACGACAATCCATAATTCATAGTACCCTTCAAGTACTTGAATACCCTAGTTATTGCATGCCAATGGTGTCTACTAGGATTACTAGTAAATCTACTCAACTTTCCAACCGCATAAGCAATATCCGGTCTAGTGCTAATCATAGCATACATCAAAGAGCCTATAGCTCTTGAGTATTCGAGTTGATCCACAGGGTTACCTGTATTTGGCATGAGTTTTTCTCTCGGATCCATGGGAGTACTTACTGGAGAACAACTTTCACAATTGAACTTCTTGAGTATTTTCTCAATGTAATGGGATTGAGTAATTACAATCCCTTTATTCTCCCGTTTAATCTTAATACCAAGAATAACGTCCGCTTCTCCCATATCCTTCATGGAGAATTTTGATGACAGAAAATTCTTTGTTTTATCAATTTGATTTTGGTCGGTGCCAAAGATCAACATGTCATCAACATATAGACAAATGAAAACTCCTTTACCGGATATATCAAATTTGCTATATACACATTTGTCAGCTTGGTTTAGAATGAAACCATTAGACAAAACAACCTCATCAAACTTTTGATGCCACTGCTTCGGAGCTTGTTTCAGCCCATACAATGACTTAACTAGCTTACAAACTTTATGCTCATTACCAGGCATAACAAATCCTTCAGGTTGCTTCATATACACTTCTTCTTCCAAATCACCATTTAGAAATGCTGTTTTGACATCCATTTGATGAATCACTAGATTATGAATAGCCGCCAAGGCAATCAACAGTCTAATAGTAGTGACACGAGCAACTGGAGCATATGTATCGAAATAATCGATCCCTTCCTTTTGTCTGAAGCCTTGGATAACTAATCTAGCTTTAAACTTGTCAATTGTACCATCGACTTTCATCTTCCTTTTGAAGATCCATTTGCAACCCAATGGTTTGCAACCTGGTGGTAAATCAGACAATACCCAAGTATTATTTTCCATGATAGAACCAATCTCTTCATCAATTGCTTCTTTCCAAAAAACAGAGTCTCGAGACTTCACAGCTTCATCATATGTTCTTGGATCCTCCTCTATACTATAGCAATAATAGTATTGAGTATCAATCTGATCCTTTGAACCCTCAACCAAATATAGTTGAAAATCAGATCCATAAGTTCTAGATTTTCTAGCTCTTTTGCTCCTACGAGGTTCAAGTGTCTCACTTGGCACATCATTTGAATGATCATCCCTTAGAGATTCATCTGAATTAGGTATATAAATCTTTGGTCTAGGTATAGAAGAGAAACAATTCTCATCAAATATGGCATCTCTTGATTCTATTATTGTATTAATAGAAATCGAGTCATTAGGCTCTATAACATAAAACCTATAGGCCTTGGAGTGCTCAGTATATCTAACAAAGATGCAAGCTATACCCTTTTCACCAAAAGTTTTCCTTTTTGGGTCCGGGAGTCTAACCACGGCCCTACAACCCCAAACACGTAGAAATGTTAAGTTGGGTCGTCTCTTATACCAAAGTTCATATGGGGTAGTCTTGTTCCTTTTATTAGGAACCCTATTTAACAAATAGCAAGCCGTTAACATAGCTTCTCCCCAAAACCCTTCACTCAGACCAGAGTAGGATAACATGGCGTTCACCATTTCCTTAAGAACTCTATTTTTCCTTTCAGCCACACCATTTTGTTGAGGTGTATAAGGTGCCGTAGTTTCATGAATGATTCCTACGGACTGGAAAAACACAGGATCATAATATTCACCACCTCTGTCTGTACGTAATGTTTTAATCAGTACATTCTGTTGCACTTCAACTTCAGTTTTATAGATTCTAAATTTATCTAAGGCTTCATCCTTAGCGTGCAACAAATAAACATAGCAGAATCTAGACGCATCATCTATGAAGGTGATAAAATACTTTTTATGCCCTAACGAAGGAGTAGCATGCAAATCACATAAATCACTATGTACCAATTCAAGAATGATTGATTTCCTTGTTATACTTTTAAAAGGTTGCCTAGTGATCTTTGTTAACATACAAGTTTTACACTTTCCTACATTTTCATTAAAATTAGGAATTAAATCATTTTTAGACATTTCATGCATTCTTTTATAGTGTACATGTCCTAGACGAGCATGCCATAACGAAAAATTAATAACATTTGACGAGGACATAAAAACAGAACCAAAATCATTAGGAACACCATTCAAATTCATCATAAACATACCATTATTATAATATCCAAATCCTACAAACACACCAGACTTCGATAATACATATTTACCGGATTCACACACTTGCTTGTATCTAAGCTTGTTTAATACAGGACCAGAAATTAAATTCTTACGTAATTTAGGAACATACAATACATTAAACAAAGTAATAGTCTTTCCAGAACTGAATTCTAGCACCACGTTTCCTTTGCCTTCAACGGGAGCGAAGTGATCATCTCCCATGTAGAGGACAGAACCATCTTCCACTGGAACAAGAGTCTTGAACCAGAAACGATCCTTGCAAACATGTGTTGTGGTACCAGAATCAATCCACCACGCGGCAGCATCATCCTGCACATAAAATGCTTCAGAATTTAGTGAAACCGAATGTTTAATCAAACTATTCAAATCACGAATTGATTTTTGACCTTGGTTTTCGGAGTGGTCCTTAGGCCCCTTTCCTGAACCACTTGCATTCGCGTTGTCGTTCTTTTTATCGAAACGACAATCCTTCTTGAAGTGGCCTGTTTTGCCACACTTCCAGCATTCTAGTTTTGGTTTCTTATTATTACCGAAACCGCCCTGTTTGTTCTTGAAGGCACACTTCTTTCCTTTGTTTTTGTTGTAATCATTCTTACCACCCTCTTCGACCATATTAACCGAGGGTCCAGCAATTCCTTTGCCATTTCCTTTGTCATCTTCCTGCGCTCTTAGAGATTCTTCTATGCGCAAATGACTTCCAAGTTGGATCAAATACAGTTCGTCTTTTCCATGTTTCAGATTGTGTTTGAAATCCTTCCACGAAGGAGGAAATTTGTCTATGATGCTTGAGACAGATATTGTTTCATCCATATTCAATCCATGTTGTGTGAATTGTCCAAGGATTCGGAGGAGTTCATTGAATTGTTCCATGACAGACCTCGATTCAACCATTTTGTAATTGTTAAAATCGGTTACCAGAAACTTTTTACTGGATGAGTCCTCTGCCATGTACTTGGATTCGAGTTGATCCCATAATTCTTTTGCAGATTCCACGTTTTGGTAAATATCAAATAAGGGATCAGACATACCGTTAAGAATGTGCCCTCTGCATATGTAGTCGTCGTTCTCCCACTTTGATCTGCGTCTTATATCTTCGACTGTTTCATCCTCATGAGGTTCTAGAATCGGTGTAGACAGGACGTGTACCACTTTCAACGTTGTCAACATGAAGTGCATCTTCTTCTGCCAACGCCTGAAATCTTGTCCTTGAAACTTGTCCAATTTTCCGAAGTTTGTTGTCGTCTCCTTGATGGTGCTTCCTCCAGCCATGATTATCAGAAATACTTTGTTCGTTTGTTAGATATTTAGGGTGTGATAATCCTGGATAACTTCGAAGAATCGTGTTCGTACACTTTCCGAACAAAGTATTTCGACCCTATTCTTGCCTGGGTTCACGAAATCTTTGTGGGGATAATTCTCGAAGAAATTCTGTTTTCGAAAAAAGAAAATGAATTGTAATTATAGAGAGAAGGATGCGTTTTTTTCTGTGTGCGAGACCGAGGCCGAACGACTCCTTATATAGGAGAACAATAATTGAAAACGAAGAGACATATTTGTTCGAAATGAACCAGGGGCTTCGCCCCTTGGAACCCCAACGGGGCGCTGCCCCGCTCCCCGCCAGGGGCTTCGCCCCTTGGAACCCCGTTTCAATTATTCGTATTCAATTATGCATTGGCTCGACGAGCGTGCACTCCGCACTTCCCTAACTCGTCTCCGAACTTAACGCATAATTGCATCGGCCTTTAGAAATCACATTACTACTAAAATACATTGGTGATACAAAATCGCCAATATTGGTGATACCTTTGGTGAACTAACCCCTAGTAGGTAGAAGTAGAGGTTGTTACTTTTGGAGATATTCCTTAGAGGACTTCATTGAAAGTTGACAAATCAAGAGAAAGAAGAATGTTAAAAGTCTAAATGAAAGAGATGGGAGAGTTTTCTAAAACATATCAGATTTAATCAAAATTATTATGTGGATAGTATCATTCAATGACTATGATCATAAAACCTACCAAAAGAATCAACAAAGGCTCGCTGCTTCCTCCAAGGGGGAGGGGGGGGGGGGGGGGAGGTTCTCAAGTTAACTTGAGATTTTAAGATATTTTGGAGCAAAAGGGTGCCAAATACAAAATGCCTAAAAGTCCAATATCAACCTAAGGCCCAAGGAGGATGAAAAGAAATGTCCAAAAGATTTCCTAAAAACAAAATGATTATCCATTGAAAAGAATATGAGAAACAATAAACCCTCTTGGTTTATAAAGCTTAAAAGATTTCTTGGTTATGTTCAAGAAAGAAAAATTAAGTGGAAGATATTATTCAAAGCATGCCTATCAATTCATTTCAAAACTGAATATTATCTTACATGGGGAGAAATAAGATTTGAGATCATATACCTTCTCTGGACAACTATTGTCCATCTTTATAAGGTAACTTGTTCCTTTTACATGTGATCTATGATTTCGTTACTCATTTTCTAAATGACTATAATAAACCTTGTTTTGCATAATTACCTTTGACTTGCATAAATTGATAAATGTG
The DNA here is from genome assembly GCA_948472305.1 of Vicia faba. Classification (NCBI taxonomy): domain Eukaryota; kingdom Viridiplantae; phylum Streptophyta; class Magnoliopsida; order Fabales; family Fabaceae; genus Vicia; species Vicia faba. The sequence continues at coordinate 7,925,843 of OX451738.1, read as the reverse complement.
ATACCTTTAACTATACAATGCTTGCTCCACATATATGAGGGCTATCTCGCATCTAATAAATCTATGTGTTGCATTTGCTTGACAAATATTGAAACAAATGTTCATTCTTTCTTTTCGCTGAACTACCAATGTTATGCTTAAATACATAAATAATACAAGAATATATTTACATCAAATTTAACTTTGTTTTGCATAATTACCCTTGTTCGGCACACCTTAAATATGTTAAGATGCAAACATAATCAGATCATATATCTTACACATCTCTTGCTAATGACAAACATTGTATGCCATGGAATACAAGAATTTTGTTTCATTTCAAATTTTGTCTTAAAAAATGATTAATTGTGTTATTATTCTATGCTTCATCATGTTTATCATTGTCTTCCATAAATGTTAATGCTTCAACACTTATGATATTCTTTGAAACCTTGTTTTGATATATTATCACATGTTCAAAATGATAAAACAAATATATACTTCTCACCCGTTGCTTATAATAATCTTTATTAACTGAGGTATTTGTTAAAATGCATATGCTATATTTACTTACATTAAATCGTGCAAAGTCATATCATGTTCAAAATATTTTCACCTGCACCCACTTTTTTGATTTTGATAAAGGGGGAGAAGTATACTCTCAGGGGAAGTATTATCACTCCAAAATATATTATTTCTTTTACCTCCTCCCCTGAGAGATGCGTTGTCATCACCAAAAAGAGGAGAATCTAGAACCTTGTTTTACAGGTAATATATCTTTAATAAAGATCAACATCTGAAGTTTTGATGATGATAACAACATTGATAGATGAAGTCAGTAAAGTCGGTGGTAAAAGTTCTCCAACTCTTTGATGATCGTGATTAAACTTAAAGACATCTCAAGCCTCATAAAAAAGGATAATCAAGACCTCATTGAAGTTCTTATATGATTAATATATCTGGCTAAGAATATTAAAGGCCTCAAAGTTATAAAAAGAGAGAAAGTGTGAAAGCTCACTTGGTCGTGTCTGTCTAAGTGAACAGAGTTTTGTAAAAGTAAGGGAGTAACTCCTAAGATACTAAGGAAACTCACACGCACACTTGAAACATATTTTTTATCTATCAAATATCCTTAAAATGTTTTCAAACCTAAGCCAAGTGGTTAAGATACTTCCAACCTTCTTTTTGAAGCCATTTTAACTAATTGATCGGTTAGGACCTTAAAACTATCGACTGAAAGATAATTTTGAACTACATAATCAATTAAAACCTTTAGACAACTGATTATATGATTTTTGTGAAGTATCTTATCTATTAGAACCTTAAGTTAACCGTTTAGAAGAAGCTTAGTTAGTACGATTAGCATTGAGATTAAAGTTACTTTATTGGTATGAACTAAGTATAAGCGTTGTTCTTCATTCAAGGCTTGTGATCGTTCTTCTGATTTTCAATCAATATCTTAATTGTCACAAGAGGTGAAATTCGATCAATGATCATGCTCGTTCATAAGGATCGACTTAAAAAAGAAATTTTGTTTTCTGTTGCATTTTATATTGTTGTTTCCTTTCAGTGGTATCAGAGCCACATACGAAACTATGAGTCAGATAGTTATTTGTTTTATGTACTTTATGCCTTAATTTAATTAAACATACATAATGAATGAAATAATAGTAGGTAAATTAAATATTGCCATCGTGTTTTGTATAATTTGAATGTTCGATGTTGATTACGCTTCAGAATGCACATTTGTATGGTGAAGCAATGATAATCAATCACCCATAATTGATAAAAATATGATTGATCCATTTATATATGTTATAAATAATTCTAGTGTGACAACATTGTATTTGGTATATTGTTTTTGTTTTGTCCATTCGAGTACCGTAATGATGGTTATACATTTGAATGATCAATGTTGAATCCAACATTTATATGATGAAACAAATGACATTTCGATCAATCATATTAAATAAACGATCATTATGTTTAATAATATAAACATGTTGCATTAGAATTTATGTCGGTGAAAGAATTATGATTAGGATTTGTGAATGTGCCTTTAAATTTTAAAAAAAAATTAATTTGTATAGTGTGATCATTTAGTCGATAAATTTAATAAGAATAATATAAAGCAGACAAATATTTAAATGATTTAGCAGTAATCATAAATCTAATCTATTGCCGACTTTTGGTCTTGGGCCGTTGTCACCGCATAAAGAGGACAAACGATTTTCTTGAATAATAATGTTTCTCTCTTTTGTCCATAAACTTTGCTGACTTTTGTTTCACACACACAGTGTCTGATCAAAATCCAGAGAGAGAGAGAGAGAGAGAGAGAGAGTATCTATGCTATGGTGAACATGATGGAATGGCAGAAACAAGTTCAGAACGGGAATGTCGACGCGATGTACGTCAAAGTCATGACTGATGAACAATTGGAAACTCTTCGGAAACAGATTGCTGTTTATGCTACCATCTGTGAACAGCTTGTTGAGATGCATAAAACTCTCTCTGCTCAACAAGATCTTGCAGGTAAATACTAATTCATTCTTACCTCATCAATAATTTGCTTCAGAATTGATTTTCTAATTTGAGAATTTTACTATTTCTATTTTATTTTACAAATTAACCTAAAAAGTTTAGGGCATGTTTGGAATCACTGTAATTACATAGTGAGTTTTTGCTATTTTGTAGTGTGATTTATGTTTTTTCTGCAAATTCTTATTCATTCATTCATATATGTTCTTTTCTGACAGTTTGATTTGTCTGCATCATGTTTAATGTTGAGTGGTACAGAAAACGAATCTATTTATGGAAGGGTAATTTGGTCCAAACAGTTGCAAAATAGGGAAGGAATATGTGGATATTCATAATGTTTTTATGACATTCAAAGTGTTTCTCAATTATTTAAGGGAATATGATAGTATGACTCTGCAAAATATCTGCAATATTTAATTTTTCTTAATAAGGACATTGAATTTCAATTTTCAAATTTCAACTTTTTTGTAGTCATAGAGAATAATTATTGACCAAAACAATGCAAATACCAAATGCTGAGGTGGCATAATGTATGTTTGGTACCCGGTGGATGTATGTCATAGTGTAGATTTTGTGTAGTAGTTCACCATGATAAATTATGACCTACTCTCTGCCAATATAGTCAAGATCGAGTGTTGAATCGTAAGATCTTATGTGCTAAAGATGCTTGAAAGTGCTATGGTCAAATAAAGATCGTTTTTGTCTCTAGCGTGGTCGAGATTGAGCTTTCTGAAGCAAGATTGCAACAAAAAAAAACGCGCCGGGTCTTTTTTTTGGGACCGTATTATGACTGTCATGTTTTTTTTGTATGTGTGTGTATATATATTACCCTTTTTTTTAGGTAGGATCTTACATCTTAGTTTTAAGATCTTTCACAAGCGATCCTACTTAAGATCTCGTGCTTGACTACATTGCTAATGCTCCCCGCGAAACCAAACATCCACGTAGAAAATCAAACTTTGTTAAATTTTTAACTTGGCGTATTGCTTTGGTTGCTATCTTGTGCAACATACATAACCATAGCTTTCAAGTTGTCAAGTAAATGTAAAACTAATTTGTTGTTGTAGTTAAGAGGGACTATTGTATGCTACTTTATTTTATCTGCAAAAATTATGGCTTGATTGAACAAACAAATATTTCTGGATCTCCTAGAATCAAAAGTACTCTTGAGTTGTACCAAAACAAAGTATTATTGAGGTTGTATAGATTGTAAGACCTTGTAATTCTCACACCTTCACTGTAGAATTAGTAGAAATTTGTTTCTTTTGGTGTATAATACTTGACATTGTTATTAAGATTCAGCTTTTCTAAAGAAATGCTTAAGTGTTTTTGTTCCATCAGGGGTTAGGCTGGGAAATATATACTGTGATCCATTGATGGCATCTGGTCACAAAATCACATCAAGACAGAGGTGGACTCCTACACAGGATCAGCTCCAGATTCTCGAACGCATATTCGATCAGGGAAATGGAACTCCGAGCAAAGAAAAAATCAAGGAGATTGCTACTGAACTAAGCCAGCATGGTCAGATATCTGAAACAAATGTTTATAATTGGTTCCAAAATAGGCGTGCTAGATCGAAAAGAAAGATGCAAAACGGGGGAACTAGTAACACTGAATCAGAGGTAGAGACAGAGGTTGATTCCAAAGATAAGAAGACAAAACCAGAGGAATTTCAGTCTCATCAAAATGTTGCTGCAGGGGATGAAAATTTGTGCTTCCAGAACCCTGAAAAAGGATCTGAATTGCAGTACTTGAATCCAGATTCTAACAAAACGTATTCAATGTTTCAATCGGATGGTCACATAAGATCTTCAAGAAATTTGAGTGGTGCCGGTGTGTCTCTTTATGATGAAGTGCTATCAAACTCAAGTATGTAACATCTTTTTTTGAGCTTAGTTGGTATCCATGTAGCACCTACACCTCTAAAAATAGGCGTGTCCGTGTCCGACACTTGTGATTATGTTTAATTTATTCATTTTTTCAAATTATTATTGTTGTCACCGTGTCATTGTCGGGGTTTTTTACAGGGTGTCTGGACTTCATAGGTTGGTATATCTTACATAGTATAACAACAATCAAACCTTACTTCACTAAGTAGAGTCGGCTACATTACATGAACATGTGGCAAAACAAAATTGGGACATGCGTTTGCCGGGAGTTGAACCCGGGTCTATTGCTTGGAAGGCAATTATCCTAACCGTTGGACTACAAACGCCTGTTATATAAATGTTTAATTTTTAATAGAGCTGTGTTTGGATGAACAGTCTCATTAAGCGCTTATAGCATAAGCGCTTATCACATAAGTGCTTATGTATAAGCTAAATGTATAGTAAAACAGTCTTGGAGTTTACAGAAATGAGCTGAAGACAGTTTATTAGCATGTCATAAGCTGTTTTCTCAAGCTTTTTGAAATAGTCTCACTAGTGTTTATACTAGTTGATAAGCTTAAATATATAAGTCCAAGCCGAACTTGTAGATTATGGACTTTTAACATCTCTAGTTGAAATTCTTTGGCAAATTCTTAAATTAGTTCTACGAGGAAGTGTGCAAGAATCTTGACATGTGAATGTCAAAGTAGATAGTAGCTACTCTCCATATTGTAACTTTGTGTCGACAATCAGAACTGGTATTGCGATCATTTTTTGATTTGATTTTTCAGGGAATGATTATCTAGCTGGAAAAATGGAAGTATCTGGGGGCTACAATTTATACCAGCAAACAGATGACTATAATTTGGCAGGTTGATATTTGGATCAATCGTGACTAGCTGTGAATAACTTGGAGTGTGTTTCTTGAGCTTATGATGTTGGTGTGAAATCAAATTGAATCAATCAAAACTATTAATATAGCCACCTCTTAGGATAGTTACTGGAAATATTTCCAGAGAATGACATATAAATGTTATTACTTCGTATGTTGGAGCTTGTTTCTTGATTGCACACTTTCATTATTTTCTTTCTGCAATATATTTTCCAGTTTTAGAAGGAATTGTGTAAGGCATAATAGTATTCCATTAATTTAGTCTATAAAATGTCAATATATCTTTAATGTAGTCCAGAAAGTTGTTCATATTATGAAGTTATTAAGGACTTGACATGGCGAGTTTTTGTCCGAGTAGTCAATAGAACATTACAGTGGTCACTAATACTATAGGGTAAATAGTGGGTAGCAAGGGTGGAGAAGTTTTCGGCCCAGAGGTTTTTATCCAATATCATTTTGCCACTACTCATTATATCCGGCATCTCTTAATTTTTTTTATTTCAAAATTACCCCTGGCACTATTTACCTTTAGAAAAAATTACATTTCTCAATTTTTTTTTACTATTGGAGAAGGGGTAAAACTAAATTTTTGGTACGCACAACGAAATTTCCGATACTAAAATTTTGCACTTAATTGGAAATTGTTTGCAGTTTCAAAATTTGTAGTAACGATTTATCGGAAATTTTAAAATTTTCGAGATAATTTATCAAAAATTTCAAATTTTCTGGAGAATTCCAGGCAATATATAGGAAATATTCAAAATTTTTGGTATGGAACGTAATACCGAAAATTTCATATTTCTGGTTGTATATCAGAAATTTTCAATTATATTGAAAATTTCGATATGTCTCCAGATGAAATTTTGTATGTATGTGGTTCAGAGTCGGCATCTTCTACAGATTCGTGTATAGATTATACGGAGTTCTTCATCTCCGATACCATATGTTTCTTATTGAATTAATACAATTTTATTTGTTTTCCGTCATATATGAAATTGATAAAGTTTAATAATTATATATAACTGAAAGATTTTTAACACATGAGCTAAAAGTTTAACATGGACACAGTCTACTGATAAACAACATGATATTATTGTTATCATTGTTCGTTCCGATTTTGCTAATGGAATGTGAGGGATGACAAATGAATTAATTATGGATTGTGAGAGAGGAGGAGATTACAAAAGGAAAAATGCATCTGAAACCACAAATTCTTCTGATGACATTTATAGTATGAAGGTTAAATGTCTGTTTAGGCTGAGATTTATTTCAAGTGGTATCGGTTGGAAAGTGATGGTTACATGCGGGGTGCACAACCATAAACTAGATAAGGGTTTGGAAGGGTGGGACATATTGGACCGTCTAAAAGATCATGAAAGAAAGTTTGTGAATTACATTACAAATTACAATATGGTTCCAAGGTACATAGTGTCTGTTTTGAATGACAATGATCTAGACAATCTCACGAGTGTTACCGAGGTCTATAAAGCTAGAGCTACATACCTAGCAGGAAAGAGAGGTGCATTGACAAAAATGCAAATGTTCGTATGTCATTTTGGTGCAAGAATGGGGCAGTGTTTCAGGACTGTTGTGCAGCAGTTTTGGAGCGTTATAGCCTGTGTACCAGGCCTGAACTTGGCAGCAAGCATCTTTTGAATATTTCATTCTTTCGTTTTGACCCCATCCCCTTCTACCAGATTCTCCTTCCAACAATCTTATTTGATTTTCCTCCAACAAGCGTCCTTCAAATGGGTCACTTTTGTGCATCCTTCGAAGGAGCCAAATGTGTGCCCCTTGGATGGATCACTAAAGTATGCATTAAGGTGGGCCTTGTAAGTCCTTTGAATGGGCCATCAAACATGTCCTTCGAATGGGATACCCAGGCATGTCCCTTGAATGGGTCATGTATGTATCTTTGAAAGGACCAAATGTGTCTTTTGAATGGACTAGTAAGGTATATCCTTCGACAGAGACTCTTATGTATACCCTTCAAATCTATCAATATATTTCCTTTGAAGGGGGCCACCAACCATGTGTGCTAAAGTTTGTCAAGGGTGGAATTGCAGCATACTAAAAAGAAATGTTGTCCAGTCGAAGCTAGTACAAACATAGCCAATGTCCTGCCAAAGCCTGCATGCATGAGGTCTAAATTCCCAAACGAAGCTTGCAACAAAAGGGGGTCACATGCCCAAACGAAACAGACATGCTAGGCTTGCATCAAGGGAGGGGCACATGCCCAAACGAAAGAGGCATGCAAGAGGCAAATTGTGCAATCGAAGGATGCCAAAAGGAAGCTTTTTGCCTTGGAATCGAAGGAGGCTACAAGAGACTTTTTGCCTTGTGCTTGCTGGCCTGGTGGGCCTCTCTTGCATGCAAGAAGGAAGTTGTGGCTTAATTGAAAGCTACACATAGCCAATCATCACCTTGTGAACCAAAGCAATTATGGAGGGAATTATTTTTCTAATCAACATAGGTATGCAAGCATCAAACATCCAAACGAAGCAGGCATATAGGCAGTCATTGCATTGTGAACCATGTGAGGTCGGAGATGCAATCAAAGGTGGCATGTAGGAAACTTCTGCCTTGTAAATCAAAGCTAGCGTGTCAGAAGCCAGTGCCCAGTCGAAGGATGCAAGCCAAGCTTGCATCGAAAGAGGCCAAAAGGCCAATCGAAGGAGCTGAATCAAAAAATACTTGTTTTTTCTCCAATTTTGTCAAAAATATTATTTTTATCTACTTTCCCCTTTTTTAACAGCTTCCTCTTTAATTTGATACTGAAAAATCCAATTGTACTTGTGCAAGATTGAATTTTGAGAATCCTTGTGAGAAATGCCATGAGAAATGAGAGGGCAAATTTTGGGGTACAACAGCTGTCCCTGTTCAATCTTCTTAAACCTGAAGAGTTAGATTGGTGAGTCTGTCATTTGTGACTTGAAGGTGGAAGATGATTGAACACTAGAGTGCCCAGAAATTTGCACTCGATGATGTGGTGGTTGATTATGTGGAGAATGAGCTTAAAGATGCCATTTGAAGAGATGATTGAGATTTTTCAGAGATGGGCTCATAGATGTCATCCAAAGGTGATTGGTGACAAAAATTTGAAGAAGTATCAGAATAAATCTCTGGTTGATTTATACTGAAATAGTATATATAGTGGGATGAGTATCAGAATAATATCCATAAATGGATTGGTTTTGGACTGTATTTGAAAATTGAATCTGAATGAGTATCAAAATGGCATCCGTATCTGGAGCGTATCTGAACTGTATCTGAAAGTTGTATCTGAATGAGTATCAGAATGGAATCCGTATCTGGAGCGTATGTGAACTGTATCTGAAAGTTGTATCTGAATGAGTATTAGAATGACATTTGTATCTGGAGCATGTATGAACTGTATCTGAAAGCTGAATCTGAATGAGTATCAGAATGACATCCGTATCTGGAGTATATCTAAACTGTATCTGAAAGATGTATCTGAATGAGAATCAGAATGACATTTGTATCTAGAGCGTGTTAGAACTGTATCTGAAAGCTAAATCTGAATGAGTATCAAAATGGCATCTTTATATGGAGCGTATCTGAACTGTATCTGAAAGATGAATCTGAATGAGTATCAGAATGGCGTCTGTATCTGAAACATATCTGAACTATATCTGAAAGCTGTATGAGAAGGAGCTCGTGTAGGATTGCTTCATGATGTGTAAAACTGCATCTGGAAATGAGAAGGAACTTGGGTAGGGTTGCTTCAGCTGGTCGAGTAGATAATTGTCTTGTCTGGTTTCAGGTATTAATCTCTGACCTGAGAAAGAGAGATAGTTTTCCTGGCTTGTTACAGGTGTTTAATCTTCAATCTCTTCATGTAGATAGTTTTCCTGGCTTGTTACAGGTGTTAATCTACAAGCAGACGTCTGTTGTACCCCAAAATTTGCCCTCTCATATTCTTCAAGATTTGTCAAAAGTCAAGCTTCAAAATCTCCTCAAGGGTTGCACAGTTCAAGGGCCTCCTAAACAGTCAAAATTAGGGTTTTGGTTCTGATCAAGAAAATGAAGTTTCCAAGGGTCCAATCAAGTCCCACATGCCAATAAATATGGTCAAGCATCCTCATACAAAGTTTCAAGACATTCAGCATAAAATTGCACAGTCAAAATCCTAATTGCACTACAGTCAACTGTAAGGGCAAAATGGTCATTTGACAGTCAAAAGTTCAAATTTTTGGTCAACATCTCATTTTGAAGCCACAAACATCATTTGATCAAAGCTTGATCATGATTCTCAAAGCTTGGCTCAAAAATCATCAAGATGCAAAAGTTTCCTTATTTGGACAGCTGAAAAAGTCAACTGTAAATTGACCAGGGCATAACTTCCACATGGATTATCAGAAAAATTCCATCCAAAGCTCATTTTGAAGAGAAAGACATTTCCTACAACTCCTCTTCATACTTCAAGTCCAAGAAATGCTCTCACAAAAAGTTATCAATTTCAACATTATAGGTCATTTTCAAAAGTCAACAAAAAGGGACTTTAAGTCAAAGGCCATAACTTGAGATTGGTAAATCAAAATGACATGGGACCAAAGACATTGGTTAGAGGACTTCAAGACCTTTCCAAAATGTCCCAGAACATGATCAAAGCTTAAAAATTGAGCAAGATATGCATTGGAGAAGTTGGGAAATTTTTGTGAAATGGCCAAAATCATTTATCCTTGAAATTTCATTTTTGACAAAAGGGGCCAACTTTTTCCACTTGAATTAACTTGGCCATGCTTCCCACGTGTCCCACCTTTTATTTCAAATTTTTTAATTAATTTTTTCATTTTTTATTGATTTTATTAGATTTAATTAATTTTAAATCTTTTAAAATCAAAGGAAAATCAAAAAGCCTAATTAAAGAGTATATTTGACTTTGATGGGTCTTGAATCACCTTTAAGCATATGCCAAATTCGTGCAAAGGGCCAAATAGAGCAAGAATTCAAAAATGAGTCAAAAAAGGAAGTTTGGTTATGGAGGTTTATGGAGGATTTTGAACTTGAATGCTATACATTATGGAGCCATAATTCCTCTTCATACACATTTCCTAATGTATATACAAGTGATCAGAAACCAAATTGGGGGCTAAGCTGCGCATAAACAAAAAAAGCAAACTCACATTTTTGGCCATTTTTTTGAAAACTGAAAACCTAGTTCTAGGACGATTCAAGGCAAGATTTTTATCTCATTAGCTTCCTGAGGCTTCAAGAGGACTTTTCCAACCAAGAACTTCGTCCCTAACCCTTTGAATCGGTATACAGAAGTCAACTTTTCTTCATAAATATACATATTCGTGTTTTAATTTTGAGACATTCTCATAGCATTTTGTTTACATATTCATACTAAGCAATGTGTTTTGAAGCTAACCCTATATTCTAATTGCGTTTTTATGCACTCTTGGAGAATCTGCCATTTTTGTTTTTTTAGGGTACTTAAGCTTTTGAATTAGGGGTTTTTGAATACAGCAAAATTGGAGAATCACGATGCCATGGTTGCAACCAGCATACTTGGACGAAAAGATTAGATGCCTCGCGCTCAATTTATGAGCCACTACAAGCTATTCGTTATTTTCTGGAAAGGCACCTTTTAGAACGTTTAGAAAACCGTTGCTGATTCTATTTTGTTTCAGGGAAAAAACAAGCCAACGAGGAAGACGCTTAGGTGGCCATCAGCGGTTGGTCCGTTTGAAAGTTCGCGCTAAAAGTTCACCAGCGCTTTAGTTTTATTTTATATTAATTGATTGTTAATTGATAAACAAAGAAACAAAGTGGCACAGTTGGCAGGCATATACGTTGATAACCAAGAGGACCTGGGTTCGATCCCAGGTCCCTCACTCTTTCATATTATTTTGTTATTAACGCTTGTGTACAGGTTCAGCGCTAAAGTCCACCATGCACCCACAAAATCAAACGCCCACGCGTCCTATTGGATTCAATCAAAGGCCACGATCTGAGGAATAGGATAAGCTGCAGTCAAAGGTGCCACATGCTAGCCACGAAAGTCAATCAGGCCAGGATAGATGGGCCTAAATTGCTAAAGTCTTACCTCCAGTTTGGGGATAACACCCCCTTGGTTTGCCCTCTCCTATTTCCTTTTTTTATTTTTATTTGCTTGTTTAATTTCCATTTAATTTTTCAAAACAATATTTTTCTTAACATAACAAATAATATAAAAAAACACCAAAACAATAAAAAATCATAAAAGAACAAAAATATGTTTCATTTTAATTTAATTCATCAATAACTCCTTTTTGTAAATAAATCCCATAATTAATTTAGTTTTAATTTTAGGTTGTTAATTTAATTCTTTTTTTTTAATAACCAAAAATAATAAAAAATAGACCTTTAGCACTTTCTCTTTTTTTATTAAATATTTTTATTATAAGCATCATTAACCATTAATTTTGTAAATAAATTTTATAATCAATTTAGTTTTAATTCTAGGTTTTAACTTTAATGCATTTTCTTTAATAAATTAAAAACAGTTAGAATTAGAATTAATTATTTGACTTTTAATTAATTTAATTTTCTTTAATGTCATAAATACAAAAAAAACAAAAAAATATGTCATTTCCTTTATTTAATTTAATTATTTTATTAATTTTATTTTAATTCCTTCAAAGGGTTCAACGCCCTCGCATTCGATTACATTTTTGTTTCGCGCGTTTTATTTATTTCTTTTTGTGAATATAATGTACTTGCTCCAAAGCCCTGTAATAGCTAATTAGACATTTATTTTCTGCAATTTATTTTAAATCGGGTCTGGATTAATTTGGCGTTGTAGACCCGCGCCTTTGTAATAGCGTAGGACCTTTACCTTTTTCGCACTTTAAATTCCCGCACCTTTAACTGTTAAACAATAACATGAAAGAATGAATGACAAAAATAAAAACAAATGCTAGATCACCAATAACATGACAAAAGACAAAAATATCTGAAAACGACACACAAATCACACACCACCCCTAGGGTACGCCTCACTGTTGCCTTGCCTCGAAAGGTGATCGTCGAGTAGAGGATGTCTTAGTAAGTCCTCATGATCCGGGAACCTGGCATGAGGGTAGCTTCTAAGGTGTCTTCCCATTGCTCTGGTGATCACCATGTCCCGAACCTCGAATTGACCTGAACACCTCCAACGGTGGTGCTACCTACCTCTCAATGGTGGGATGGCACTACTTTAAAGGACATTTACACAGACTAATTCCTTAGAGTAGGTAGATGACTCGTAGATACTTGCTCTAATTCAAAACAAATCAAAACTTCTTTTCACACCGACACTTTGCAAAAAGCTTTCAAAAACAACTTTTCAAACACTCTTGAGGACTGATACAAGAGTCGAACTGAAATTTTCAACGAAACTTTTTCAAACCCACTCACCTTGAAAAGCAAACAAACATTTTGAAAACACAAATGAGCAAGTATCTAAGAGTCCATGGATAACCATGGATAGAAAGGGTGCTAACACCTTCCCTTTCTATAATCTACCTCCCGAACCGAGAGCAATCTCTATAAGGAATTTTTCTGTGCTTTTGTCCTTTCCATTTGGAGAAAATAAAAGACGGTGGCGACTCTTGCTTCCGCGACATTTCGCGAACCAGCGTTAAACAGTCAGTTCCAGATCCACCGATCACAGAACTGGCGACTCTGCTGGGGACTTAAACTTAAAGTGAGGTGTACCTTAGGGTTAGTTCATAACTGTGTTTTCAATTGTTTTCTTTGCTTGCTTTATTATTGTGGGACTGCTTGGGAGTTCTATAGATCCTAACCCGAATCTGGGGGATACCTTCTTAGAAAGTAGCAACAAGACTGTGAGGGAACTGTGCGGGGTATACCGACATGGTTGAAGCAGTCTGCTACGTTGATGTGGCACTTTGGTGTGTACCGGTAACCCTTGAGTTCAGTCAAGGAGAGTACGGGGCCTCCGCGTGGTGTCGTGAAACATCAACAGACCTTAGGAACCTTAATTGAACTATCTTGGCCTCTTTAGGGTAGTGAGATAACTGACTTTGGTGCAGTCTGAGGTTGGTTGATACTCGATACTACACTCAATTGAGGGTTGCTTTCCTGGAATATTTCGGTCGCCAGTTCAGTGGCTAAATCGAAACGATGAACAACGAAAGCAATACCGTGATATTGGGACCCTTAGAACCCGGTTACTTTAATAGGACAGGTTGAGCCCACCAACTTCAAGAGGGTAATACCCAGACCCCATGCTGGCCTAAACTCTAAGGGCTCTTTTGTGTGACTTGTGTGCCTTCGTACTTGACTATTTGCATGCTTGTTGTCTGACACTTGAGCTTCTTGTAGGTTTTGTTTATAGTCCTTAATTAGGACTCATAACAAGGTCTACCGAGTTTCTTGCAGGTTTCGTTTATAGTCCTTAATTAGGACTCATGACAGGGTTTACTAAGTTTCTTGCAGGTTTTGGTTTGCAGTCCTTAAGTGGGACTCATAACAGGGCTACTCACATTACCCCATGCATACCATAACATCATACCATTGCATACATCCTAACCCATTTCAAGGATCTCAAGGGCTTGTGATGCAGGTCATGATAAATCAAACGTCTAGCAAGGGGCAAAGAGGATTTATTTTCCTCTAGCCACGATTGTCAGGGGCTATGACCCACTTGATATGGTGAGCTCTGACTCTTGAAGAAGGTTCCCTTAACCAAAGTTGTTTGGAAATCAAAACCAGACATGATGACTAAAGTCAGGGGCTATGACCCACTGGATATGGTGAGCCTTTGACCCTTGAAGAAGCGCTCAATAACATGGGTTTCCTTCAATCAAGCTACCGAACCCAAATTCTAACAAATTTTCTTGTTTACCCCGCGAGGTCCTTGAAAACATTACATGCATGTCATACTCATCATTGCATAACAGGTATCCTTGTTGCAGGTCACTTACCGTTCTCACTGTTTATTTCAGTAATGGCTTGCCCACAAGATAACCAGGACTTTCTTGCTCAAGAGACTCGGTTCGGGGAAATCCTCCTGAATCTATCCAAGGGGCAGGAGGAGCTAAGGACACTTCTCATGGAGGCCTTTGTCAGGAACAGTGCTGAGGATGAAAGGCTGAAACACCTACAAGCTGAGGTGGCTGCATTGAGGGTCCAGATGCTGGGGCAGGTGACTGCCATTCAAGGGTTAGCTCAAAGACAAGATGAGCTCTGGTTTCTCGTCAACCAACTGCTTCAGGGTAACCAACTGGGGCAAAAGTCTAAGGGTAAAAAGCCAGTCATCGTTCAACCACCTTTGAGACAAGGAGATAAGGGGAGAGCTCCTCAAATGGCTCCAGTGTCACAAATTCAACATCACAACCAACAAAAGAGCGAGAGAAGGCAGTTCACTCGGCTCAGCATGACCTTATCCCAGATATTGCCACAGTTGCTGGAGACCAAGCTGGTAACTCTAAAAGAAGCTCCGAAGAACCAAAATACAACGTCACCGAAGTATAACCCCAGCGCCCGCTGCGCTTATCACTCTGACAGCCCGGGGCATACTACAGATGATTGTTGGAGCTTGAAAAATAAGATCCAAGACTGGATCGATGCTGGAGAGATTCAGTTTAAAGTACCCAAGACTCCCCACGTGATCACTGCTCCCTTGCCAAAACATGGCTAGGATTGAGAAATTTTTGTTCATTCGAATGTTCAAGCTGCAATTTTCTTTTGTTCAAACATTTACTCATGTTAAACATTGTTATTTCATTAATGCATCGCATATGTCTGTTCTGAAACAATATATTCGTATTCACTAAATGCAAATTATTTTCATATTTTTTCTGATGTCAACTCTTGATCTAAAATTCTAAGCCTCTTGAGGGAGGATGACGAAAACGATACCATAATCTACAGTATGCTTTTGAACAGATCCCGCTGATGAGGTACAGGCATTGTTTCAATCCCTAAACACTGGAGTTATAAGGATGATAATCTTTCGTCAACCCCTCTGAGCCAAAGAAGTAGGAGTTTTTCTTTTCGAAATTCAAAACCCTTCATCATAACCTGGGGCAGGGTAGTTCTCTCGGTTGATCCAAGTGCATAACGAATGGCACCAAAAAGATCCTTACAAAACAAAGAAAGACAATGATGGTTCCGAACGATCAATAAAGAAAAGCAGTCATTATCTTTCAAAAAAAAAACCCATTAAGTCAAAACCCATGAAGGAGACTTACAAAACTGGGGCATCCCGCTGACTGTAATTCCAAAAAAGGAAACAGTTCAGGCAAAAAAAACAGGAAAGGGATAACAAAAAAAATCAGACAAGAAAGAGGTCTTACCAACCCTCAACAAGAAAGGAATGACTGCCTATTCAGAATAAATCATCAATATCTGAACCATCATTGGAACATCAGGACAAAGACTCAAACAAGGTCTAACGCACGATCAACTGAGCTTAGGTTTGCAGAACATCACGAAGAGCGGGTGGGTACAAATAATTTGAGCCTTTATCCTTTGTTTCTTGAACCGTGAACCAGGCCACGTTATAACCCTTAAAAGTCCTAGCTGAAGCATGGGTTGGTTCGAAAGCATACTGTTACGAAAGGTATCCTGACTCCTTAAGGCTTACGGTAAATACGGAGTTGACATCACGTTTTACAAACATTCACTTGTTTTATGAAAAAGAATGCATTTTCAAAATCTTCAAGACAGACGTAAGCTTTGCATTTTTAATATAACTTTGTTTGCATATGAATATTTGTTTGAACAGCAGGGAAATCCGCACGATGAATACCTAGTGAACAAAAGCACTTCCAATCAAGGGGCAGGTATGACTATTGTCCATCATCTGGGGCAATTAAGTCAAGATTCGGAGAATCTCTCAAAGGCCAAATAGCCTGGGGACAAATCTCCGCCTGAGTCACTTGGGGCATTCCAACGACGAATCTGACCTGATCAAATACCTTCTGGTGGCATGACAAAACACTTCTAACAGGGGCAACTCCCTACATTCCGAAAGCATGGACATAGTCGAAAAAATACTACGCACAATCAAAGACCCGCTAGGTTGACATACCTAGGCAAAAATCCGGGCTTCCCGGCGAACCAAAAGGGTTCGGGCAAAAATAAGGGATGAAAATGAAAAAAATCTGTACACCCGGCAAGTCGAAAACCTGAAAAGGCGGCTTGGGCAAAAATGGGTATCCCGGTGGATTGAAAACCCAAAAGGGCGGTCCAGGCAAAAGTTAGGGATCAAAGCGTACGACTATGTCCTGTCATCTTATCACCTGCCTACCAGAAGAAGGTTTGTCCATCAACAACTATCAGCACCTCACAGGTCTTCCTCTCATACCTCAGAAACAGGGGCAATAAAGAGTTGTCCAAGCGATCTAATTGTTCTGTCCTCCAAGGTATCAAGGTAGGTTCAGCTGAAGAACACAACCAGGTATCTTAATTCCCCAGAGAGTGAGCCAGCAAGCAGTATACTCTCCTCAAGCAAAGCAGTTATCAATCTTAAGGAAGTTGAGTATCCTCCAGCAGACCTCAACATTCCCCAGCAGCAATATACATATTCTTAACAAGCATCCCCGACAGTCTTGGTCTAAAGATTGTTCCTCGGCGGCATACCAACATTCAAAGGAATCACTTCCCCTGCAGTTCAAAACTTCCCCGGGAGAGTCCAAACCAGTTTCCCCAGGAAAATTGGAATCCATCTCCCCAAGCAGTAAGCTTATCCCCAGTAGATTCTGGAAGCTTATCCTCACAGAGCACGAACGCGTCTCCCGGCCGTATTCAAAGAGTTATTTCCTTACCAGGATATAACTGGGTTATCCTCAGCCTAAAGCCACGGAAAGATCGTCGTCGATGAAGTCTTCTTATCCCCAGCGAAGTCTAGTAACACTTCCAACGCAACAAGAGTATCCCCAGCAAGTTATTATCAACTCAGCAAAGTATCTCTCACCCCACAGAGTATTGCTCCCCAGCAAGATCGTCAGAGTACTTTTCTCCCCGCAAAATCTTCCATTCGCCAAGTTTATTCCCCAACGGAGTTATCTTCTCCTACCGGTATTCTTGCAATTATCATCCCCAGCGGAAGTAAAATCTATTCTCCAACATCAGCCCAGGAGTGACTTCCCGGCACCCGTCAAGGATTTACTTTCCTAAGACGAAAAAATACATTCATAAACATCACACTCCCATACATCATTATAGCATGCATAGACGCATCATATCTTACAAATCTCATCTATGTTGAGAACATCATTGCTTGGTCCATATCATGCATTGCATATGACTGACCTCTATCTTTCAGGGAAGATTCATCTAAATTCTCAATCATCTTTCAAGACCTAGACCGGTTCAGTTAATCGACTCCAAAGATTTCTTATCCAGTCCAAGGCCTTCTCTAGTCCAGCTAAATCGACCCCAAATAGATTTTTCTGATGAAGACTCAGTAGAAGTTATCAGGTTTTTCTCAAACGTCCGCTTTTGAGATTATAATTTCCTATGGTTCTCTCCCCAATGTTGCGGAGATGATAATTCCATCCCAGGTTTTTCTCAAACGTCCGCTTTTGAGATTATAATTTCCTATGGTTCTCTCCCCAATGTTGCAGAGATGATAATTCCATCCCAGGTTTTTCTCAAACGTCCGCTTTTGAGATTATAATTTCCTATGGTTCTCTCCCCAATCCTGCGGAGACGATAATTCCATTTCAGGTTTTTCTCAATGTTTGCTTTTGAGATTATAATTTCCTATGGTTCTCTCCCCAAGGCTGCGGAGACGATAATTCCATTCCAGGTTTTTCTCAATGTTTGCTATTGAGATTGTGATCGCCTATGGTTCTCTCCCCGATCCTGCGGGGGTGGTAATCCTAAGATTTTCTCAATGTTTGCTGTTGAGGTTAAAGTCATCCAAGGTTCTCTCACCGTTCCTGTTGAGGTAGTAACCATCCCTGGTTCATTCATCATCTTTTGAAGCTCCAGATCCAACTCCTGTAACCAGTCAGGACATATCTATACAAAGCATCTGAAGACCAACTCCTGCAACATGTCAGGTACTCATTTTTCTTTTTGCAGGTACGCAAGTTCTCGCTAAGGAATCTCTTATGCGATTGACATCCAGATGGCATCTATGAGCCCATTCATCCTCCAACATCTCTTAGCATGGCATCTATAAGCCCATCCACCTTCCAGCATCTCTCAGCATGGCATCTGTAAGCCCATTCCCATCATCACACTGCTACTATGTGAGCGCAAATTTCTGGGCACTCTAGTGTTCAATCATCTTCTACCCTCGGATTACGAAAGGCACGTCAGCCAATCTGCATCCTCAGGTCTAAGAAGATTGAACAGGGGCAACTGTTGTACCCCAAAATTTGCCCTCCCATATTCTTCAAGATTTGTCAAAAGTCAAGCTTCAAAATCTCCTCAAGGGTTGCACAGTTAAAGGGCCTCCTAAACAGTCAAAATTAGGGTTTTGGTTCTGATCAAGAAAATGAAGTTTCCAAGGGTCCAATAAAGTTCCACATGCCAATAAATATGGTCAAGCATCCTCATACAAAGTTTCAAGACATTCAGCATAAAATTGCACAGTCAAAACCCTAATTGCACTACAGTCAACTGTAAGGGCAAAATGGTCATTTGACAGTCAAAAGTTCAAATTTTTGGTCAACATCTCATTTTGAAGCCACAAACATCATTTGATCAAAGCTTGATCATGATTCTCAAAGCTTGGCTCAAAAATCATCAAGATGCAAAAGTTTCCTTATTTGGACAGTTGAAAAAGTCAACTGTAAATTGACCAGGGCATAACTTTCACATGGATTATCATAAAAATTCCATCCAAAGCTCATTTTGAAGAGAAAGACATTTCCTACAACTCCTCTTCATACTTCAAGTCCAAGAAATGCTCTCACAAAAAGTTATCAATTTCAACATTATAGGTCATTTTCAAAAGTCAACAAAAAGGGACTTTAAGTCAAAGGCCATAACTTGATATTGGTAAATCAAAATGACATGGGACCAAAGACATTGGTTAGAGGACTTCAAGACCTTTCCAAAATGTCCCAGAACATGATCAAAGCTTAAAAATTGAGCAAGATATGCATTGGAGAAGTTGGGAAATTTTTGTGAAATGGCCAAAATCATTTATCCTTGAAATTTCATTTTTGACAAAAGGGGCCAACTTTTTCCACTTGAATTAACTTGGCCATGCTTCCCACGTGTCCCACCTTTTATTTCAAATTTTTTAATTAATTTTTTCATTTTTTATTGATTTTATTAGATTTAATTAATTTTAAATCTTTTAAAATCAAAGGAAAATCAAAAAGCCTAATTAAAGAGTATATTTGACTTTGATGGGTCTTGAATCACCTTTAAGCATATGCCAAATTCGTGCAAAGGGCCAAATAGAGCAAGAATTCAAAAATGAGTCAAAAAAGGAAGTTTGGTTATGGAGGTTTATGGAGGATTTTGAACTTGAATGCTATACATTATGGAGCCATAATTCCTCTTCATACACATTGCCTAATGTATATACAAGTGATCAGAAACCAAATTGGGGGCTAAGCTGCGCATAAACAAAAAAAGCAAACTCACATTTTTGGCCATTTTTTTGAAAACTGAAAACCTAGTTCTAGGACGATTCAAGGCAAGATTTTTATCTCATTAGCTTCCTGAGGCTTCAAGAGGACTTTTCCAACCAAGAACTTCGTCCCTAACCCTTTGAATCGGTATA
This sequence comes from Vicia faba, assembly GCA_948472305.1. Lineage (NCBI taxonomy): Eukaryota > Viridiplantae > Streptophyta > Magnoliopsida > Fabales > Fabaceae > Vicia > Vicia faba. Next base: position 7,905,856 of record OX451738.1, on the reverse strand, counting down.
CAGAAGTCAACTTTTCTTCATAAATATACATATTCGTGTTTTAATTTTGAGACATTCTCATAGCATTTTGTTTACATATTCATACTAAGCAATGTGTTTTGAAGCTAACCCTATATTCTAATTGCGTTTTTATGCACTCTTGGAGAATCTGCCATTTTTGTTTTTTTAGGGTACTTAAGCTTTTGAATTAGGGGTTTTTGAATACAGCAAAATTGGAGAATCACGATGCCATGGTTGCAACCAGCATACTTGGACGAAAAGATTAGATGCCTCGCGCTCAATTTATGAGCCACTACAAGCTATTCGTTATTTTCTGGAAAGGCACCTTTTAGAACGTTTAGAAAACCGTTGCTGATTCTATTTTGTTTCAGGGAAAAAACAAGCCAACGAGGAAGACGCTTAGGTGGCCATCAGCGGTTGGTCCGTTTGAAAGTTCGCGCTAAAAGTTCACCAGCGCTTTAGTTTTATTTTATATTAATTGATTGTTAATTGATAAACAAAGAAACAAAGTGGCACAGTTGGCAGGCATATACGTTGATAACCAAGAGGACCTGGGTTCGATCCCAGGTCCCTCACTCTTTCATATTATTTTGTTATTAACGCTTGTGTACAGGTTCAGCGCTAAAGTCCACCATGCACCCACAAAATCAAACGCCCACGCGTCCTATTGGATTCAATCAAAGGCCACGATCTGAGGAACAGGATAAGCTGCAGTCAAAGGTGCCACATGCTAGCCACGAAAGTCAATCAGGCCAGGATAGATGGGCCTAAATTGCTAAAGTCTTACCTCCAGTTTGGGGATAACACCCCCTTGGTTTGCCCTCTCCTATTTCCTTTTTTTATTTTTATTTGCTTGTTTAATTTCCATTTAATTTTTCAAAACAATATTTTTCTTAACATAACAAATAATATAAAAAAACACCAAAACAATAAAAAATCATAAAAGAACAAAAATATGTTTCATTTTAATTTAATTCATCAATAACTCCTTTTTGTAAATAAATCCCATAATTAATTTAGTTTTAATTTTAGGTTGTTAATTTAATTATTTTTTTTTTAATAACCAAAAATAATAAAAAATAGACCTTTAGCACTTTCTCTTTTTTTATTAAATATTTTTATTATAAGCATCATTAACCATTAATTTTGTAAATAAATTTTATAATCAATTTAGTTTTAATTCTAGGTTTTAACTTTAATGCATTTTCTTTAATAAATTAAAAACAGTTAGAATTAGAATTAATTATTTGACTTTTAATTAATTTAATTTTCTTTAATGTCATAAATACAAAAAAAACATAAAAATAAGTCATTGCCTTTATTTAATTTAATTATTTTATTAATTTTATTTTAATTCCTTCAAAGGGTTCAACGCCCTCGCATTCGATTACATTTTTGTTTCGCGCGTTTTATTTATTTCTTTTTGTGAATATAATGTACTTGCTCCAAAGCCCTGTAATAGCTAATTAGACATTTATTTTCTGCAATTTATTTTAAATCGGGTCTGGATTAATTTGGCGTTGTAGACCCGCGCCTTTGTAATAGCGTAGGACCTTTACCTTTTCCGCACTTTAAATTCCCGCACCTTTAACTGTTAAACAATAACATGAAAGAATGAATGACAAAAATAAAAACAAAACGCTAGATCACCAATAACATGACAAAAGACAAAAATATCTGAAAACGACACACAAATCACACACCACCCCTAGGGTACGCCTCACTGTTGCCTTGTCTCGAAAGGTGATCGTCGAGTAGAGGATGTCTTAGTAAGTCCTCATGATCCGGGAACCTGGCATGAGGGTAGCTTCTAAGGTGTCTTCCCATTGCTCTGGTGATCACCATGTCCCGAACCTCGAATTGACCCGAACACCTCCAACGGTGGTGCTACCTACCTCTCAATGGTGGGATGGCACTACTTTAAAGGACATTTACACAGACTAATTCCTTAGAGTAGGTAGATGACTCGTATATACTTGCTCTAGTTCAAAACAAATCAAAACTTCTTTTCACACCGACACTTTGCAAAAAGCTTTCAAAAACAACTTTTCAAACACTCTTGAGGACTGATACAAGAGTCGAACTGAAATTTTCAACGAAACTTTTTCAAACCCACTCACCTTGAAAAGCAAACAAACATTTTGAGAACACAAATGAGCAAGTATCTAAGAGCCCATGGATAACCATGGATAGAAAGGGTGCTAACACCTTCCCTTTCTATAATCTACCTCCCGAACCGAGAGCAATCTCTATAAGGAATTTTTCTGTGCTTTTGTCCTTTCCATTTGGAGAAAATAAAAGACGGTGGCGACTCTTGCTTCCGCGACATTTCGCGAACCAACGTTAAACAGTCAGTTCCAGATCCACCGATCACAATGTCCATAGGTAGTTTTCTTGGGTTGTTACAGGTATTAATCTGGAACTTTAAAAGGTTGGTCGTTGAGATAGTTGTCTTGTCTGATTTCAGGTATTAATCCCTGACCTGAGAAAGAGAGATAATTTTCCTGGCTTGTTACAGGTGTTTAATCTTCAATCTCTTTATGTAGATAGTTTTCCTGGCTTGTTACAGGTGTTAATCTATAATCTCTTCATGTAGATAGTTTTTCTGGCTTGTTAGAGGTGTCAATCTACAATCAGTCATCCACAAATAGTTTTTCTGGCTTGTTTCAGGTATTAATCTGGAACTTGAAAAGGTTGGTAGTTGAGATAGTTGTCATGTCTGGTTTCAGGTATTAATCTCTGACCTGAGAAAGAGAGATAGTTTTCCTAGCTTGTTACAGATGTTTAATCTTCAATATCTTCATGTAGATAGTTTTCCTGGCTTGTTACATGTGTTAATCTATAATCATTCGTCCACATATGGTTTTCCTGGCTTGTTACAAGTATTAATTTGGAACTTGAAAAGGTTGGTCGTTAAGATAGTTGTCCTGTCTGGTTTCAGGTATTAATCTCTGACCTGAGAAAGAGAGAGAGTTTTCCTGACTTGTTATATGTGTTTAATATTCAATCTATTCCTGTAGATAGTTTTCCTGGCTTGTTACAGGTGTTAATCTACAATCTCTTCATGTAGATAGTTTTCCTGGTTTGTTACAGGTGTTAATCTACAATCAGTCGTCCACAAATAGTTTTCCTGGCTTGTTATAGGTATTAATGTGGAACTTGAAAAGGTTGGTTGATAGTCATCTGTTGCTTGATCTTTCCTGAAAAGGTAAAGAGTTAGTTGCATGCAATGTCATGATGTATGAAATGCATGGTGTAAAGATGTTCTCAAAATAAATGAGATTATGATGTATGCGTTTATCATGTATGTAAATATGATGCATGAAATGTCGTTGGAATGTAATTTTGTCTTGGAAAATAAATCCTTGACGAAAGTTGGGGAGTTTTGGGAAGTTGATTCCCATACTGCTGTTGGGGATGAAGAGCATGCACATCTTTCCAGACCTTGTTTTTTTTTAGAAAGTTTCCGCTGGGGATTCTTTTTTTGTTGTTTGAGGAGAACTCCATTGGGGAATGTTGATTTTGCTTGAGGAGAACTCTGTGGAGAGTGTTGGTTCCTGCTTGGGTAAAGAGTTTAGGAGTCTTAGTGGTCATTTTCTCTACTGGGGAATTATCTCTTGATGGAAGGGATAGGAAGTTAACAACTTATTGGGGATAAAGAAAGTTAACTCTTATTTGATTGCCTTCCAGGTTTGGCAGCAATTCACTGGGGATTGTAGAAGAGTCTACTGGGGAAGAGGGGTTGTGGCCCCTTGTAGTAGTTGGGTAAATAAACTCAAGTCGGGGAATCTGTAGTTTGTTGGGAAAATAAACCCTACTGCCAATCTGTCGGGGAGGTGTTTTCTTTTGGCAGAACTCCTCGAGGATTCTTGAGATCAACTCAGTTGGGGAGAAGTTTTCAGAGATTGAAAATCTGGCTGGGAATTTCCTGGATCCAGCCTTGTGGGGATACCCATGAATTTGGCTTTGAGGGTTTTGGACCCTCATCCGTGAAGATTATTCTGTGGGAATAACCCTATAGAGATGACTCTATGGGGACTTAACTTGGGGATCACTTTATGAAGAGGATTTTGTGGAGATTTGTCACTGCCCTAAGTAGTAAGTGTTGTATCACTGCCAGAAAGTGTTTGCTTGATTGTACGTGACCCTTTGTTGGAATTCACATTCAATGCCCCCAGTGATCCAGATACAGACCTGCCCCTGGCTACTCAGCACTTATTGAGAGATTTCTTAGAATCTTGACTTGACTGCCCCAGATGTGCTAGACAATGATCATGTCGTGCCCCCTTGCTTATAGGAGATTTATCATTGGAAGTGTCATCCCATTTAGAGAGTTTTCGTTCGTTGGATATTTTTCGTGTGAATTTCTCTGTTGTTAAACAATTAGCCATATGCAAACAATGATATTCAAATAATGCAAAGTTTATGCTTGTCTTGAAGTTATGAATATGCGTTTTAGCAGATAAAAGAACTTTGTAAAATATGAATTCAACTCAGAATTTGGAGTAACGCCTTACAGGAGTCAGGATACCTTTTGTAACAGTATGCTTTCGGACTAACCCATGCTTCAATTAGGACTTTGAAAGGTTGTATCGTAGTCTGGTTCACGGTTTAAGAAAAAGATAAGGCTCAAAGTGTATTTGTACTCGCTCATTCTTCGTGATGTTCCTCAGTCCTAAACTTAATTAATTGTGAGTTTGAATTCCACTTAAGTTTGAATGACGTTTTGGTGATGGTTCAGAAATTTGGAAGTTTATTTGTTGGAAGGCAGTCATTTTTGTAATGTTTTTTCATGTTGTCGAGGATTTGTAGTGTCCTCTTTTTGATTCATTATCCTTGATTTTTTCCTGACTGTTCTTGTTTTGAGATTGCAGTCAGCGGGATGCCCCAATTTTTTTTCTTAAGTCTCCTTCGTAGGTTTTGACTTAGTGGGCTTTTTTTAAGATATAATGGTTGCCTATTTGGTAGGGAACCATCACTGTCTTTTGATTCCAGAGGAATGTTTTTGATGTCATTTGTTGTATACGAAGTGAAAGTTTGTGACTGAACGCTCATTTGAATTAACTGAGAAACTAACCTGCCCCAGGTTTTGATTAAAAGTTTCAATTTGTATGGAAAAGAAAAACTCCTACTTCTTAGGCTCAAAGGGGTTGACTAGGGATTATTCTCCTTATAACTCCAGTGTTTAAGAATCGAAAGAAACGCATGTACATCATCAACAAGGTCTGTCCAAAAGTATACTATATGAGATTATGGCATTTGTTTTCGTCATCCTCCCTCTAAAGGTTTGTAACTTTTTGAAACAAGAGTTGAATATCATATAGGGAGTAAAAATCATAGTTTAAATAGAGTTAAAATGAATGGATTAATTCAAGACAATCATATTTAACGCATTAATGAGAATAACCAAAGTCTGAAATAAAGATAAGTTTTTAAGCAAACAAATAAATTACAACTGAAAAATCAAATAAATAAAAAATTCCCTCGCCCAGACCGTCACTTCAATTGGATGCCCTTGAGGGGTGGTAGAAGAGATCCAGTTGACCGTCTTGTGTGAACTCCAACGCTCCTCCGTCGATCAGGTTTTGAATCTTGTACTTCAGAGTCCAACGAATGTTTGTATCATGCCTGGGACTGTCGGAATGATAGGTGCACCTTGCATCAGGATTATAGCGGGGAGAAAAAGTATTGGGGTTTGGATGAGGTCCTATCAACGTAATCAAATTCACCCTTAACATGTGTTGCAAAGCTTGAGACAACGGCACGTTGATGTTAGTAAACTGTCTCTCGGGCTCGTTTTGCCTTTGTTGATTTCCCTGTTGACATTGACGAGGTCGTTGTTGGGCTCGTGACATGGCAGTAATTTGGAAAGGTCTACTTTCCACCAAACCAAATTCTTGTCTCATGGGAGGCTGAATAATGACTTGATCCCCAATCTTGACTGTTTGTTTCATATGGTCGCAACCGTCTTGATGAAGTTTATTGACAAGGGTCCTTAGCTCCTCTTGCCCCTGAGCTAAGTTTTGGATAAGATCCATTTGGCCCACCAGTTGTCCCATTATCTGGACTTTCATTGTTGCCATTTCAGTTTGTAGTCGTTCCAGCTGGTCATCCTTGTTGTCCTCGGGATTCCCCATGGTCATGCCTCTAGTGAGGAATGCTTTCACTTCTTCTTTCCCTTTGGATAGGTTCAAGAACATCTCTTGAAGTTGAGCATTTTGAGTCTGAATGTCCTTGATAGTCTGTTCTAGAGCCATCTTTATTGAAATAAACAGTAAGTGGATGAGAGTCCTGTATGGGAAAAGCCTATCATGATATGATGCATGATATGTGGATGCAATATTTTCAAGGACTTAGAAAATTTAAACTTGTTTTAGACAAGAAAGGAGAAAACATCAATTGTATTAATAAGTTTAAACTGATTACAACCATGCCCCTTGGGCTTACAATGGAGGAAATAAAGAAAAATAAACTCCTAAGACAAAAAGGTCAAACACATCCTCTTTAGCGCAATGTAGGTGTTCCGATTTCGCTCCTCATGAAGCTGTCTTGTAAGCTCTAGAACCTTCTTTTCACTCACGTATAACTGGGCTTCGAAGGTGTCTCATTCTTCCTTCAGCTGGATCCAAGCTCTTTGTAAGTCTTCAAGAGAAGTAGGCATGGTAGGATGAAGGATAGCATACGAAACATCTCCTTCAACTAATGGCTCCATGATAATAGGCAAAATGGCAAGGTATGGCATACCGAGTCTTTGAGCGCGAGCTCGTACCCACTTAAGATAAGGCTCCAAAGGAATGGAGTTCTTACGCCCCAATGTCTTGCTATCCACTTTGTTTGTCATTCTCCAAGCTCGTATGAACCTTTGACGATAGCCTTGGTTGTCGCCCTCATAGTCGAATACCAAACCTTGGATGAGTGCATCGTGAGGACCATCTCTTCATGCATACCCAAATTGTCGTAATGCAAGAGAAGGGTTATAGGTGATACCTTCCCTAATGCCTAAGAGTGGGACATTAGGGAATTCCCCATAATGGTCAATGATAGCAGTATCCTCCAAGGATCGAGAACACCAATAAATTTCAGAGTGTGTGAGGGACATCATCCTTTGAGACCATGTCAATCCTTGCTCGTTCTTCAATGTTGATCGAGGTAGGTGCGAAGTAAACCACTTAGCGAGTAGGGGAATACAACACAAGATAGTACCTCTTTTCTTCATGGTACGAGTGTGGAAACAATGTAAAATGTCTCCGAGCAAAGTAGGTATAGGATTACGGGAGAGGAAGACCTTGATGGCATTCACATCTATGAATTGGTCCGGATTGGGGAATAGAATCAAACCATAGATTAGAAGGGCAAAGACATCTTCAAAGGCTTGAAAATCCATATTTTCCCAGAATGAATGAGCCTTCTCCAACAGAAACTTGGCTAGGAAACCCTTAGCTTTGCTTCTTGTCTCCCAATTTGCTATAATGTTGGCTCTCTTCAAATGCATGGCTTCAGTAATGACTTCAGGCTTTGGAGTCTCTTCTAAACCAGTGAACGGTATTTGATTAAGCACGGGCACTCCTAAAAGTTGAGAGAACTCTTCTAGTGTAGGGACCAACTGATAGCCAGGAAAGGTGAAGCAATGATGTATATGATCAAATAATTGGAAGAGCACACACATCATTTATTCTTGGAAATTGGAGGTAGCCAAGCTGAAAAGTCGACCATATTTCTCGGTGAAGGGAGAATCTCCAGGCACCCTTGATGCTAATTCTTGGAGTTAAGGGTGTGCTTTCACGAAGCTGATTCAGATGGTATTCCTTCGGATGGGATTCATGGCCTACAAAACAAAACAAAGATAAATTCATAAATCCTTGAAATGATTAGGGAGAATGCTTATGATGTTATGATGTTTATGATGTTACGTACAAGTATGCAAAGCAAGCAAGTTGTTATGTACATACAAAACAGACAAGTCCTTAGGTTTAGGCTTGCATGGGGTTCGTAGGTAAGTACCCTCTTGAAGTTTAGTTGGCTCAACCTGTCCTAGAAAGTAACCGGGTTCTAAGGGATCTCAATATCACTGGCCTTTCTTTTAGGCATTGTCTCAGCTCAATCAATATTTTTTTGCGACTGAGATATCCCAAAATTCTGATCTCAATGAGTGTAACATCGAGTATAAACCAATCTTCGGTCGAAACCAAAGCCGACTATCTCACTACTTCCTAATGGCCAAGTTGTTCAATTAAGGTTCTAAAGTCAGTTAGTGCTTTATGACACTGCTCAGCGGCCCCGTATTTTCCTCGATTCAACACAAGGGATACCGGTACCAACAAATGTGTCACACTAACATAGCCATTGCTTCAACCTTATCGGTCTACGCCGTACAGTTTCCACAATCTATTGCTACTTGCCTAAAAGGTGCCCAAGATCCGGGTGGAGGATCAAAACAAGCCAAAACAAGGAACCATAATATAAATAAAGTAAGTCAAACAATGAAAAGCAAGTAAATATGATCTAGCCCTAAGGTAACCCCACTTTTAATATTATCCCCAGCAGAGTCGCCAATTCTCTAACACGGTGGGAGAACTGACTTGAGTATTTTGCGTTTGATCACAATTGTTGCGGATAGCAAGAGTCGCCACCGACTTTTCTTTTATCCAATAAGGAAATGGTGAAAAGAACAAGAAAAACCTTTGAGATTATTTTCTTGAGTTCGGGGGGTAGGTTATGAAAAAGGAAGGTATTATCACCCTTTTCATCCATAGTTATCTACGGGCTCTTAGTTGCTTGCTAGATCACTTGCTTTTGTTTGAAAATGTTTTGTGGTGTGGGTTTTGAAAGTATTTTGAAAACGTCTTTGTAATGGCTCTCGTTTCTATAAGAACGTGTACAAAGTGTTGGTTTTAAAAATAGTTCAAAGAGGTATTTGTGGAATGTGTTTTTGAAAGTGATTTTGAAAAGTGTCTGTGTAATGGTTCTCGTCTCTATAAGGACGCGTACAAAGAGCTTTGTCTTTTGAAAATATTTCAAATGAAAGTGTTGGTGTATAAAATTTTTTTGTTGTGAGCAAGCGAGCAACTAGGAGCATCTTACCTACTTAAAAGGTCTTTAATGTTCTTTTCCTCCTCCTTTAGATGTTTCTATATTACCATTGATTTGGTAAGAAGCCCCGTCATTGGATGTCAAGGGACGGGCGTGGGACGTTTGTATAGTCATAGAAGGCAACCTATGGGACGTTTTAGCAATGTCATTTAGGTACTAGATTATTTATCGAAGGCAACATTGAGGGTCATCGAGGGACTACGATCTTTTATCAAGGGTCTTTGCTAAAACGCCCATATTCGAGAGACATGACTATTTTTCTGAGGCAACAAGTGAGATTACCCTAGGGGTGCATGTGTGTGAATAGTATGTTTGATTGCATGCATTTTATCTTTGAATTTTTAGGTTGTCTACTTGTTGTTTTTATCTTACCATACATCCTAATTACTAGCATTTATACAAAAGTAATAAAAATGTAGAAAATAAATCCAACATTATTACAACCATATTGAATAGCATGAAACTGTAAAGGCAAAATAAAATAAAGGAAAGAAAAGGGGCTCTTTCTATTTAGGCAGAAGCATCCTTCGATTCTGCTTCTCTGGCTCCCTTCGATTTGGCCTGGAAGTAGTGAAGGCGTGCCTTTCGATTTGGCCTGGAAGTCAGTGTGGGCGTGCCTTTCGACTGGGTCCTGGAAGTCAATGTGGTGTAGCCTGACTTTCTGGCTGCTTCTTTCGCTCATCATGGAGTACCCTCTTCACCTTAAGTCCCGTTCTGCCTCCTTCGATTGGGGCTTGGAAGTCAGTGTGGAAGCCTAAGGCTTCGTTTCATACCTCCTTCCTCCTGTTTCTTTCGTTTGAGATTTTAAATAGCAACATGGCCTAAGGCCATGCTAGCATTACCTTATGATCATGGGTGGAAACGAAAAGGAAACAAAACCAAAAGGAGTAGCAATAAAAATAAACTAAAAGGGTAGAAACGAAAAGGAAACAAATACTATGTACATGCTTTAAATGAAGAGTTTAAGGTTAGAATAACTTACTTTGTTTGAAGCTAGAACGTTTGCTGGATCTTTAGTGGCTGCCTTAGATGTCCCTGGATTTGATGAAAAGAAACAAATGTGACGTTTCTAAAGATGGATTCAAAGGAGAAGAACAAGTGAGATGTTCTTTCTACTGGATTCGAAGGAAAACAAAATGTGGGGACGTCTCAGATTCAAAAGAGGCAAATGTTTAGATTCTGAGTTTGAATATGTGTTTAAGTGTTTGAGAGTGTTTGGTGATTTTTCTCCACGCCCCAAAGTCTTTTGATGTGCGTCCAACACCTTATACATGTTATGGAGCCTCTTATTTATAGGCAAAGCTGGCTGAAGTTTTGGAGGGAAAACAAAATAATTTGAACAATTTGAGTAAACTGCTTTTTGTAGCTTTCGAGGGGCAGTGTTCGTATGCCATTTTGGGGCAAGAATGGGGCAGTGTTTCAGGACTGTTGTGTAGCAGTTTTGGAGCGTTATGGCCAGTGTACCAGGCCTTAACTTGGCAGCAAGCATCTTTTGAATATTTCATCCTTTCATTTTGACCCCCCCCCCCCCCCCCCCCCCTTCGACCAGATTCTCTTTCCAACAATGTTATTTGATTTTCCTCCAACAAGCATCCTTCGAATGGGTCACTTTTGTGCACCCTTCAAAGGAGCCAAATGTGCGCCCCTTGGATGAGTCACCAAAGTATGCCTTAAGATGGGCCTTGTAAGTCCTTTGAATGGGATACTCAGGCATGTCCCTTGAATAGGTCATGTATGTATCTTTGAAAAGACCAAATGTGTCCTTCGAATGGACTAGTAAGGTATATCCTTTGACAGGGACTCCTATGTATGCCCTTCAAATCCACCAATATATGTCCTTTGAAGGGGCCCACCAACCATGTGTGCTAAAGTTTGTCAAGGGTGGAATTGCAGCATACTAAAGAGAAATGTTGTCCAGTCGAAGCTAGTACAAACATAGCCAATATCTTGTCGAAGCCTGCATGCAGAAGGTCTAAATGCCCAAATGAAGCATACAACAAAAGGGGGCCACATGCCCAAACGAAAGAGACATGCTAGACTTGCATCAAGGGAGGGGTATATGCCCAAATGAAAGAGTCATGCAGGAGGAAAATTATGGAATCGAAGGATGCCAAAAGGAAGGTTTTTGCCTTGGAACTGAAGGAGGCTACAAGAGGCTTTTTGTCTTGTGCCTGCTGGCCTTGTGGGTGCCTCTTGCCTGAAAGAAGGAAGTTGTAGCTCAATCGAAAGCTACACATAGCCAGTGATCACCTTGTGAATCAAAGCAAGCATGGAGGAATTATTTGTCTAATCAACATAGGTATGCAAGCATCAAACATCCAAACGAAGCAAATATATAGGCAGTCATTGCATTGTGAACCATGTGAGGCCATAGATGCAATCGAAGGTGGCATGTAGGAAACTCATGCCTTATAAATCAAAGCCAGCGTGTCAGAGGCCAGTGCCCAATCAAAGGATGCAAGTCAAGCTTACATCGAAAGAGGCCAAAAGGCCAATCGAAGGAGCTGAATAGAAAAAGACTTATTTTTTCTCCAATTTTGTCAAAAATATCATTTTTATCTACTTTCCCCTTTTTTAACAACTTCCTCTTTAATTTGATACTGAAAAATCCAATTGTACTTGTGCAAGCTTGAATTTTGAGAATCCTTGTGATAAATTCCGTGAGAAATGAGAGGACAAATTTTGGGGTACAACAATAGTATTCTCGAAAATTTCAAAATTTCAAAATTTTTTGCGCTTACCTAAAATTCCAAAATTTCTGGTATAAACCAGTAACTTTAATGAAATTTTTTGTATTTGATGAAATTTTTGGTAAATTTCACAATTTCCGATAATAATTGAGGGTATTACCGTAAGTGTCAAAAAATGAGGAGTACCAGGTATAAGTGTGGGGGTGGTAGGTAAAAACCTCATCATTTTCTCATATGAAAAACCAATTTTCCCTTTAAATTTAAAATGTTCTAAGGATAAATTCAGGGTTTTCAATCGAGTTTGAGTTGAAATTCAATCTTAACCTTTATTCACCGACATTTCGCACTTTAATCCTTTAAAAGAAAAATCACAAGCTTCTTTCTCAAATATCTTTGCACTTCGTTCTTTTTTCTGCAAACAACCATAATCCTAAAAGAAAAATCACAAGTTTTTTTCTCAACTCTCTTTGCACTTCGTTCTTTCTTCTGCAAATAACATAATATTGGTTCTCCATCTTTTAAGAAATTTGTATAAAAAGGAAAAATAATGTGACATTGTTGTAAAAAGTGAATTAAGAAATACCAAAATAAGAAGATGTCTTTTTAGAAAACACGAGACTGGAATTGTATTGGTTGAGTAAAACTTTCTTTAAAACATTGTTTAATACAAATCTTTGAAGGTAATTATGAAAGTTTATGAAAGGGAGTTACTTTTTCCGCCCTTAAAAATGCTCTTCATCTTTGTGAAAAGTCACGATTGTCTTTAGCATCCAAAGATGCATATTCATTGGTACCTTCGTGCATATATTTTAACATTTTATAAGTGAGTTGTCCCTATTTTGCCTAAAAAAATATCCAAAAATACACATCCATAAAAATGTTATTTTCCTTGAGTTTATGTATGCGATTTACAAAACAGAAAAAAAAAAACTTATATAAACCTCAATTAAAATTTTGCATCATTTATGTGTCATTACATTTTGTATTTTATTATCCTAGAATAAGATGATAATTACTCTTTTCAATGAAAAAAAACATGGGAAGAAAAATTTCTAGTCCAAAAACACTACACCAATCAACTTTCACTTCATTATAGAATTTCCGCTCTCAACTATATAATTACTTTGATATGAGTTTTTACCAGTGGCGTTTATCCTGGTCAATGAGATTTTGACCATTGTGGGCAAGTTGCCATTTTTACCTGCAATATCAGATTATGACATGCTAAGAATATTTTTTGTTAAACATTATTTTAATAGGTTTATTTATTTGTTACTCTTGTTACACCTGCTATTCAAAATGCACCTCCATATCAAATAATCATATTATTTAATTTATGTAAGTACAAAGAGAGTTAGTAAAAATGACAAATTTGTCTCTCCATTGTTCTCCAAATCCATCGGTAAAACCAAGTTGAAGAAATTCGGTCATTCAGAAAAGGAAACATTGAAGCTGAAAATTCGAAGAAAGGTATTTAATGTTCGTGAATATAATTTATCGTTTTCTTCAACAATGATTTTGAACGAAACACATTTTCGTTTAAGAATTCTTTTGTTTTCTTTAAGCACGGTTTTAAACGAGGCTTTAATCAAGATTGAAGATTTATGTTTTCATGCTTGATATAATTTTTGTTATCTTTAACAGTGGTTATGTAAGGTTTATCATGTACCAAACAATACAATTTTATAGCTTAGGTTTGATTATTCTAGAAAGTTCATAGTTTGTGTTTTTTCCTATCGCTGCAACGGTGATTTTCCACACCTTCAGTTTAATTATATTTGTGCGTTTTGTTCATTTTGAATAGGTTTTTTGAATGGAGGTAGATCAAATACTAACAATTTTTCAAGGATCTCAAAAAATAGTGAAAGTCGTGGCAATCCGACTGAGGTACGTTGTGTTAGTTAAATGGTGGATACTACAAACTTATAGTTAATATTATGTGTTACTGTAGTATAAAAATACAACTATAATGTACTATTATATATCTTGAATGAGATTTAGGTGATATATCTGTTTCAGATGATGGTAGTTTATCATCAAAAAAATACGCCGAAGACAATAACGACGAGGTTGGTGGTTGCATTTTGATGATGAAATTGCAGTTAACTGTGTGTCTGATCTGGAGAAAATAGATTTCAAAGAAAATAGTTTTCAACAAATAATGCAATACCATTTTCCAGGTCGTGAAGTTGCGTTTATGTTTTACAATTGGTATGGATGTCTCCATGAATTTGCCGGTATGAAGAGTAAGATTGTAAGGAATGTCAATGAGGAAATAGTTTAACAAACATTTATTTGCCATAAAGAAGGTACTAGAGATGACAAATTCAACAATTATGAAGTTACAAAGAGAGAACATAAACCAACTAGCAGGTGGGGTTGTTTGGAAAGAATCCAAGTATATGTTGACTTCAACACTGAATATTGGTATATTAAATTTTTTGACGATGTCCATAACCATAAATTTCTTGATGATAAGTATGAGCGGATGCTTCTAGCACACAGGAAGATGACTGAATACAACAAATGCCAAATGAAGACCATGAGGAAATCTTACATTCTAACCTCCCACGTTTAAGGGTTTTTTTGCAAGCCAAATAGGAGAATATGCAAAGCTTGGTTATTCTATGAGAGACATGTACAATGAATTGTTCAAAAAAAAGGGTTCAAAGCAGTCAAATGTTGATGACGCACTTGAATTCCTAAAGAGAGTGTCCTATAGGGATGTGTTGTACCCCAAAATTTACCCTCTCATTTCTCAAGGCATTTCTCATAAGGATTCTTAAATTCAAGCTTGCACAAGTACAATTGGATTTTCCAGCATCAAGTTAAAGAGGAATATGTTAAAAAAGGGGAAAACAAATAAAAATAATCTTTTTGACAAAATTGAAGCGAAAAAAAGTTTCCTTCGATTCACATCCTTCGATTAGACTTCTGGCCTCTTTCGATGCGAGCTTGGCATGCATTCTTCGATTGGGCGTTGGCCTCTGACACGCTGGCTTTGATTCACAAGGCATGAGCTTCCTGCATACAACCTTCGATTGCATCATTGGCCTCACATGGTTCGCAATGTAATGGTGGCCTGCATACCTGCTTCGATTGGACACTTGATACTTGCATGCCTGTGTTGATTAGACAAATAATTCCCTCCATGCTTGTTTTGATTCATAAGTTGATGGCTGGCTACATGCAACCTTCAATTGAGCCATAGATTATTTCTTGCACGCAAGAGGCTCCCACCAGGCCAGCAGGCACAAGGCAAAGAGCCTCCTGTAGCCTCCTTCGATTCAAAGAGGAAAAGCCTCCTGCACGCAAGTTTTGATTGCACCATTGGCCCTTTACATGTTCGCCTTGAGTCACAAAGCAGTGACCCCCTACATGCAGGCTTCGACATGGCATTGACTCTTCATACAAACCTTTGTTTGAGCAATGGCCTCTTATATGCTTGCTTAGTAGTGACCTCCTGCATGCGGGCTTCGACGGGGCATTGACTATGTTTACACTAGCTTCGACTGGATATTATTTCCCTTTGAAATAGTTTGCTTCAATTCCACCCTTGAAAACCCTCAACACACATGGTTGGTGGCTCCCCCTCAAAGGACATGTATTGGTGGATTTGAAGGGCATACATAGGGGTCCCTTTCGAAGGATGTATCTTACTAGCCCGTTCGAAGAATTTCATAGTCTATTCGAAGGACACATTTGGCCCTTTCAAAGATACATACATGACCCATTCGAAGGATATGTCTGGATGTCTCATTCGAAGGACATGTTTGATGGCCCATTCGAAGGACTTACAAGACCCACCTTAAGGCATACTTTTGTGACCCATTCAAGGGGCACACATTTGACTCCTTTGAAGGATGCACCAAAGTGACCCATTCGAAAGACACTTGTTGGGTGAAAATCAAATAATGTTGTTTGAAGGAGAATCTGGTCGAAGGGGGGTCAAAACGAAAGGTGGAGATATCAAAAGATGCTTGCTGCCAAGTTCAGGCCTGATACACTGGCCATAACACTCTGAAACTGCTGCATAACAGTCTTGAAACAATGCCCCATTCTTGCACCAAATGGCATACGAACACTACCCCTCGAAAGCTACGAAAAACAGTTTACTCAATTTGTTAAAAAAAAAGCAACAACTAAAACTCCTCTACGTGAGTATGCATCATACACATAAAGAACAACACAAAAAACAAACAGGAGGTGAGAATACATTCATATATGTTAATGATGCATAAAACAACAAGGACATAACCATTATCACAAATAATCAAACACACAATCCGTCCACAACAACAGTCAATCACAAATACAATAATGTATGTAATGTATTCATCTCATCAACTCCAATACATGTGGTACTAAAATTAGAATATTCATAATATATTACTCAAACATCCAAGATCGCAAGGTCAAGTCCATCACCGTAGGATCATCATAGCAAAACCACTATATTTATCAATATATTTTTGTATTTGTTGATCATTATAAAATTGTAGAAAACATGTAGTTGAACACTATGTAGATAATAATTATGTGTTTTCAACTTCATTATTTGCTTCACTATATTTCTAGACTTTGAGAAATTAGATGGTTTAATAAAATTTACGAAGGTTCTGTTTGGTAAAATTAACTGGTAGTTGATAGCTGATAATTTTTAGCTGATATGTGATAGCTGGTAGTTGATAGCTTATAGTTGGTGACTCATAGTTGATAAGTTAACATAAGTGTTTGATAAATTAGTTGTTTTAGTAGCAGATAGATATCAAATGACATAAAAGGTCATTTTAATTAATAAGGGTAATAATATATTTTTATTAAAATAATAAGAATATAAATGAAAGAAAAAAGCAGAAGTTAAAAGCTACAAATTCAAAAGCTACTTCAAAACTTTTGAAAAAAAAAATTAAAAACTAATACAAAAACTATAAACTAAAATCTAAAATCGAATTACCAAACAGAGATTTTTCATTAATGTGAGCTGAAAAACTAAAATCTAAAAGCTTTTTTTTTTATTCTTATCAAACATACTCTAACAATATATATATATATATATATATATATATATATATATATATATATATATATATATATATATATATATATATATATATATATATATATATATATATATATATATATATATATATGTGTGTGTGTGTGTGTGTGTGTGGGGGGTTCACACGTGACTAATGGGTTACTAAAAGTTGTTGATATTTGATTTGTTTTGCTTTGTATGAGACAATTGTTGCCATGTTCTTTTTGTTTATTATTTCCTCATACAATTGTTTGTGATATAAGTGTAAATAATACTAATGAATAGAGTTTGATCTAAACTCTATGTTAAAATATAAATATATTTTGCATATTTAATAACATAATTGATGAATAAATTGTTCTATTTTCTCTATTATAATCAAAACATCAAAGATAAGAAACATTTGTGTGTGGTAAATGCATGCGAGTAATATAAAAAAAAATTAAATTAAAAAGATTTGGATGGGTGAGCTAAGACAACTAATATAGATTAGTCAAATTAAATAAGTGTAAACATGGATTTTCCAATTATATTTTTCAGATAATAAAAATTTATTATAGAATATTTGTTTTCAATAATTAGGTTTTGAAAAAAAATTATACAAATAAACATGTTTAAGAGAAAATTACGCAAATAACCATATTTCAGAAAACCCCACAAAGGAGGAGCCAACTCAGTTGGCGCATGCACCTACCATTATGCCCTAGGCGCCACCTCACTTGGCGCATGCTCTCACTTTTAGTCAAGTGAGATGGCGCATGCACTTTAGATGTGAGAGGAGACACCATCTCACTTGGCACCTAGGGCAATGCACATTTCTTTAAATAAATGACCCGATTCTCTGTCATTCTTCATAATTTCTCGCACTGTCTTCTTATTTTTTCTCTGTTATTTGTGTCATGACATCTCCCATAATTCTCACCAGAGATGGATACGTTATTTTCTCGGCCACCAAACCTCCGATGAAAATGAAATTTTATCAAATTCACTCCATGGAGCGTCTAAAGAGAGAGTTGACGCAATGGCTAGAGGAAGACATCGAGGACGGGGAACAAATTAGAAGGATCCAACGAAGAAGAACAACCACCTCACTTGCAATTGGAAGACTTAATTTTTGGTTGGATGAAGTCAAAACAGACTGAGACTAATATTGATGATGCATGGGTCAAATGAAATTGTTTTGACAGTTGTAATTTCTTAGACGTTTTATCGTGTTTTTATTTGTTGTTTGCATAAGGCTTGTTGTAACAAATGCTCTTAATTAAAAACTGTGATACGGTGGGAGAACTAACTTGAGGTTTTGCGTTTGTTTTCGCAAATGTTTCGGTTGAGCAAGAGTCGCCACCGACTTTTTATTTTATCCTAAGGAAAGGTTAAAAAGCACAGCAAAAAACCTTTTGAGATGTTTTCTTGGGTTCGGGGAGTAGATTATAGAAAGGGAAGGTATTAGCACCCTTTCTATCCATGGTTATCCATGGGCTCTTAGTTACTTGCTTAGATCACTTGCCTTTTGTTTTCAATTGTTTTAAATGGTGCTTGTGTGTGTGTGGGTTTGAAAATGTTTTGAAAAGAAGCCAATGTGGTGACAACCTTTGTAATGATCCATGTGGGGATGTATACAAAGGTGTATGTCTTTTGAAAAAGGTTTTCATTTGTTTTTGAAAGTTGTTTTGAAAATGTAATGATGTGTGATTTAGAAAATAGGCAAGTGTTTTGTTTTTGCAAGTTTGATTCAAGTGACTAAGAGGTTATCTACTCCTAAATTTCTCAAAAGACTATTGCTATGTTTTAACCCTTTTAATAAGTTTGTTCCACCATTGTATTTGGTGGACAATCTCATGTTAGGATGTGAAAGGGACGGGCGCGGGTCATCGTTTAGACCATAATTGCAATGGTGCCAAGTATCTTTGGGCATTTTCTTTAAGGGACTTGATCATTTGTTTTGGAAGTATTTTGAAAATGTTGTCGAGGGACTATGATCATTTGGTTTGTTTGTTTTGCCCAAAGAGACTTAACATGCAATATGGCCCAATTTGAAAGGCAACAAATGGAGTACCCTAGGGGGTGCAAGTGTGATTTGTGTGTCCATTTTCATGCTTGTTTGTCTTGAGATTAGGTCATAACTATTGGTTGTTTTTAGCATACAAACCCTAATTCTAACATGGTATAATTAGAAAGCAATAAAGTGCGAAAATAAATTTACTAGCTATTACAAAACCAAATATGGGAAGGGGGGTACAAATGTTCAAATGGGGATTTTTGACAAGTAATGTAAACCTAAAACTATTACATCAATATTGAATTTATACAATTTAATTAATGTACAATAATTAAATAAAATGGAATAAAATATGCAAGGTGCAAAAATATTTTGTATATGTATGAAAAAAAGGTATTATTTATGTAAAAATAAAAGATAAATAAAAGATATTAGTTTTGGAGTTTTTTCATATTTAGGGCAAAACCCTAATTCTATCAAATAAAATGTATTATTATTTAATTTAATACAAGTATTTATTTATTATGTACAAAAATAAAAATAAAATGAGGCATATTATAAAAAAGTATTTTTTATATCAAATATTAATAAAATGAAAAATTCAAATATTTTTATATTCTAACCTAAATATATTAATAAACATATATATATATAGGTATTAAGTCCTAAATATGTATTATATATAAGAATAATAATATTTATTATTTAATAAAAAAAAGTATTTTTTTCTACAAAAATATTTTCAGAAAGTAAACAAAAATGAAAATGTATAGAAATGTATTGGCACTATTTGTTTTAGTATTTTAAATAAAATATGTATATTTATCTATTTATGTATAACTAAAGAAAAATTAAATAAAAGCCTAATAAAATCAAAAATGGTGAGAAAAAATATTTTTATATTTTTAATGTCATGATAAAAAATAAACAAAGTCAATCAAAAAAAGAAAAAGTCAAAAAGTCAAAGAAATAAGCAAATGGGCCTTGGGGGTGTAAAAGCAATTAGCATGGTGTGAATAAGAAAAATACACAGGCCCAGCCCAAAAGACCACTGTCTTCAACCTCCAGCAACAATGTTTGAAAATACTCGCGCCCTGTTCCTCATCTTCTAACTCTTGATTCCTGGCTTTTTAGCAAAAACTCATAACATAAAAAATGTTCAGCATGAAGAGACGATTCTAACCATATGCATAACTTGATCTAACTCTCTAAGATGAGGGAGAATTTCTCCTCCCCCAAATCCTAACCTAGTTTTTCTGCCATTTTCAAACTCCAAATTCTCACAACTCAAGTAAAAGAAATGAAAAGTATAAACATGTACATGTTCAGTGGCATGAGTAGAACCTTGTTTCTTCACAAACTTAAAGCTAATGATGCCTAATAAGAGAGATACGAATTCAAAAACTTACCTGTTCAGTTGAAGTTCTATCTGGAGATATAGGAACTTTCAGTGCAAGGTGATGATTGGAGAAGCTTCCTTGAGGTCCAGGGATGCTATTCCAATGTTTACTTTGTCTTGAAAGCTTCTGAATCGAGCTAGAGAACTTCACCTGCAAGTCAGAAATGTGAAAATGGTGGAAGTGGTTAGAGTGATTACAGGTCGTGCTTTTGCTTTTGGTTAGCTTGCATAGATAGTATGGAAGGTGTGTGAACTGGTTTTGGCAGGAATGCTTGAGAGAAAAAGAAGTTGGCACTCAAACTGCAGAGGCAACTCTGTTTTTGCAGTTTGATGGTGTTTTTTGGTTTGATGATGTTTTGGAGGCAAATGGCTCGTGCAAAAGCTTGGTTGTGTTGTGTCAAAGGTGTTTGATAACTTTGTTCTTGTGTAGGGTAGCTGATTTCTGAGTTGGTACAAGTTATGTCATGTTTCTTAACCTTTAAGCAACAAAATGCAAGTTGGTGTTTTAGGTCAGTAGGGGACCTCTAATCCTGCTGCAAAGCTTCTCTTGATCAGAGTAATTTGTTCATAATCTTGTGCCAAAGAGATTTGGTTTGTACTTGCTTGATTTGTAATTGGACATAAAGTGAACTTTTGCAAAAATGGATAGTTTACTTTATCTAAAAATGGATCAAACTTGTATATAATACTTGAACTCATAGAATAACACTTTGACACAATGAACAAGCATTAAATTATTGAGTGTAACTTGGTTTAAGGACCTGTAATCAAGGGCATGCTGGTTTTGAGAAGTTTGCATAACTTATGAACATGAAAAATGGCCAATTCAAAAGTGAGTTTTTGCTATATTGTGAAATTCGATTCTCTCTAACCATGAGGTTGTTTGATGAGTTATTGGACATTTTGGAAAGCTTGGAATGTGTAATACAATCTATCTTTGAAGTGTAATTTGAAATTCCAAGTGGAAGTGCATGGAAAATGGCCTTGAAGTGGGGTAGAAAAACTTGTCAAAATAGGTCAAAAATTCACTAAGTTAAGAATGGTTTAGTGCCCTTATTCAAAAATTTGTAACTTGAGATACAAGCGTCAAATGGGAAAACTTTGTGAATCAAAGTTGTAGATTATGCAACAAGCTACAACTTTCATGTTTTGACTTTTGTTTGAATCCAAATGAATCATGGTGAAAAAGTGGGGCAAAGTTGGGAAAAAATTAGGGTTTTCCATAACTTAGAAAAATTCTAAGTTATGAAAAAATTCCATTTCAAACCCTAATTTGCATTTTGTGATTTATTGGTGAACAAGTTTCATGATTTGGCAAGTTTTGATGAAAAATGAATCTTGACTCTTGATTTTGACCAAAAAAGTCAAAGTTTGACTTTTCAGTATACAGTCAAGATTGATCAGTTGACTGGGAAATTCAACTGTCAATCTTGTGTACTTGGGATCTTTTGAGCTTGTTGAGCATGTCAAGATAATCCCATGGGGTCCTTGAGTCCATATGTGAGCTTGGTTTGCCATTGGCTAGGTCAAACAGTCAAAAATTGCCTTTGTGCAGTCAAAACCCTAAAAATGACCATTTTGCCCTTTTGGTGACCTGATCAAATTTCTTATGGAATTATGATCCAAACTTGATCAAATGGTCCATATGAGTTCATAATGTTGATGTGGGTCAATTTTCATGAGATTTGACTGTCAATTGGCCACAGTTGACTTTTTCCCCAATACAGCTGATTTCTAGGTCATCTGTCCAATTGATTGGGCAAAACTTGGAATCAAGACTTGAAATTTGGTATGGATAAACTTGGGAGTCCAATATGAAGCATGAAAGTCATATTATGCATTTTAGGTCAAAACATATTTGTTCAAACACAAACCCTAAATTGAGTCCACAGTGCAAGGAGAAGTCTTGAGCAGAGGAAACCCTAACTGGATCTTGATCTTCAAGGTTGATGAGAAAGTGTTGAGGAAATGGGAGGGCAAATTTTGGGGTACAACAGTTGCCCCTGTTCAATCTTCTTGGACCTGAAGAGTTAGATTGGCAAGTTTGCCTTTCGTGACTCGAGGGTAAAAGGAGATTGGACACTAGAGTGCCCGGAAATTTGCACTCGCATGTTGGAGTCTCAACAATGTCGGGAATGGGCTTACAGATTCCATTTGGAGAGATGGTGGATAGGGAGATGGGCTTATAGATGCCATCTGGAGATGTGACAGAACCTTGTCGGGAATGGGCTTATAGATGCCATTTGGAAGTGTTGATCGCATAAGAAATTCCTTAGCGAGAACTTGTGTATTTGAGAAAGACAGATGTTTTCCTGGCTTGTTACAGGTGTTTGATCTTCAATATCCTCATGCAGATATGCCCTGGCTAGATACAGGTGTCGAATCTACAATTGGTTGCTCACAGATGTGCCCTGGCTGGATACAGGAATCGAATCCGGAAATAGTCGTCAACAGATATGCCCTGGATGGATACAGGAATCGAGTCTGGAAATGTGGTCAACAGATATGCCTTGGCTGGATACAGGAGTCGAATCCGGAAATGTGGTCAACAGATATGCCCTGGCTGGATACAGGAGTCGAATCCGGAAATGTGGTCAACAGATATGCCCTGGCTGGATACAGGAGTCGAATCCGGAAATGTGGTCAACAGATATGCCCTGGCTGGATACAGGAGTCGAATCTGGAAATGTTGTTAACAGATATGCCCTGGCTGGATACAAGAATCGAATCTGGAAATGTTGTAGTTGATAGATGTGCCCTGGCTGGATACAGGAATTGAATCTTCAAACTCTTCAGACGTGCCCTGGCTAGATACAGGAATCGAGTCTGGAAACTGATCACCCTCAAATGTGCCCTGGCTGGATACAGGAATCGAATCTGGAATTATGACAGTTGTAGGTAGTTGTCTTTGGGATTGTCTTTTCCCCTGAAAAGGCAAAAACATAAGTTGTATGCAATGTCATGATGTATGATATGCATGATGTGTTGTATGCACTTTATCATATATGTAAGCAAGATGTATGGAAATGTGAAATGTTTATGAATGTAATTTCGTCTAGGAAAATAAATCCTTGACGAACGGCTGGGGAGTTGCTCTGTGGAAGAGATACTTGGCCGAAGTTTTGATGAGAGGCCTGTTGAGGACTTTAATGATGGATTCCGCTGGGGATAATGATGATAAACTCCAATGGGGAACACCAAAGATAAACTCCGCCGGGGATTGAAGGGACTTTGCCGAGGGCGATCTTCCGTGGAAATTAGCTGAGGATAACCCAGTTATAAGTCCTTGTGAGGAAATAACTCTGAATAAAACTCGGGAGAGACGTCCGTACCCTGCAGGGAACAAGCTTCCAGAATCTACTGGGGGTGAGCTTTAAGACCTGCCGGGGAATGTTGTGCCTTTTCAGGATTGACGGGGAGTCAACTCTGCTTGGGGAAAGTACTGCTGAATCTTGTTTTACTCTGCGGGGAGTTGAGATGATTTGGTCACATTCTTCGGTCGAATCTACCTGGGTACCTTGGCGGACAAAGCAACCAGACTGCATCAGACAACTTCATATTGCCCCTGTTTCTGATGTCACCTGTAATTAATCTTTCGTTTCATGTGCAAATATTTATGAATCAGCAATTTTAATGTCAAATGCATATATCAAAAATGAACATTGGACGTTCTTCGCAAGACAAAACAGAAAAAGAAAAAACAATGGCGATTTGTATGGACAAGTGAATTTGTATTGATTTGAATTTTGCCTGTGAATAGGCGTTTTTGTACAAGAGGCTGACATCCTAGTAAGAGGACGCCGCCAAATAATATAGAGTTTACAATTTTGAAAAGAAAACAAAACATCTATGTGAACAATCCCACTGGGTTCCAACTCTGCTATCGCCTTTATGTCTCCAAGCGTCTCATCGCTTTGCTGCCTGGTTGAAGATGAAGCTGATTGGTCGATGCCGAAGTCTGAGTCAGATAGTCGATGCCGAATTCCGGATGCGAGGTGATCCAATGAGACATAGTGTTACGCTTTATCCCTAACTTTTGCCTGGACCGCCCTTTCGGGTTTTCAGTCCACCGGGATACCCATTTTTGCCCAAGCCGCCTTTTCAGGTTTTCGACTTGCCGGGTGTACAGATTTTTTTCATTTCATCCCTTATTTTTGCCCGAACCCCTTTGGTTCGCCGGGAAGCCCTTATTTTTGCCTAGGTATGTCAACCTAGCGGGTCTTTTATTTATGCGTAGTATTTTTTCACTATGTCTGCATTGGCGGGGTGAGGAAGGTCGTCACCATCCATGGTGGTTAGGATCATGGCTCCTCCTGAGAACACATGTTTAACCATAAGTGGCCCTTCGTACGTAGGGGTCCATTTGCCCCGGGTATCACTTTGAGGAAGGATGATGCGTTTGATTACCAGATCCCCAACTTGATACTCTTGTGGTCTGACTTTCTTGTTAAATGCCCTGATCATCCGTTTTTGATACGTTTGACCATGACAGATAGCAGTGAGCCTCTTTTCGTCAATCAGATTTAATTGATCAAGTCAAGTCTGGATCCAGTCATCTTCATTCAAGTCTGCATCCTTCATTATCCGGAGAGAGGGTATCTGGACTTCAATTGGCAAGACTGCCTCCATGCCATAAACCAAAGAGAAAGGAGTTGCCCCGGTTGACGTCCTTGCTGAGGTATGGTACCCATGAAGAGCGAACGGTAACATCTCGTGCCAATCTTTATAGGTCACTGTCATCTTCTGCACAATTTTCTTGATATTTTTATTAGCTGCCTCTACAGCCCCATTCATCTTCGATCGGTAGGGAGAAGAATTGTGGTGCCGTATCTTGAATTGTTCACAGAGTTCAGTGATCATCATGTTATTGAGATTGGTACCATTGTCCGTAATGATTCTTTCCGGGACACCGTACCGACAAATCAGATTATGCCGGATGAAACGTGCCACGACGCTCTTGGTTACTGTGGCGTAGGAAGCTGCCTCAACCCACTTTGTGAAGTAATCGATCGCCACCAAGATGAAGCGATGCTCATTGGATGCCGTCGGTTGGATCTCACCGATCATATCAATCCCCCACATTGCAAAAGGCCAAGGTGCCGTCAGGACGTTCAGAGGAACCGGAGGGATATGCACCTTGTCAGCATAGATCTGGCATTTGTGACAAGTTCGGGAGTGTTGGTAACAATCGGCTTCCATCATGGACCAGAAATATCCTGCCTGAAGGATTTTCTTAGCCATGGTGTGTCCACTGGAATGTGTTCCAAATGTGCCTTCATGCAGTTCTATCATGATCTTCTCTGCTTCAGCCTTATCCACACAACGTAGTAGAGTCGAATCATGATTCCGTTTGTAGAGAATGTCGTTGCTGAGGAAGAATTTTGCCGCAAACCTCCTCATGAACTTCTTGTCATTGACAGATGCGCCTTCAGGGTATTCCCGAGCTTCCAAGTACCTCTTCACCTCATGATACCAAGGTTTTTCAGTCACCTTCTCGGTCTCGAGATCGCAGCAGTATGTCGGTTCATCCAACTTCCAGATAATGATCCGGGGAGCCTCATTGTCCCATTTAACTTTGAACATTGAAGACATCGTAGCTAGTGCGTCCGCTAGCTGATTCTCCTCTCTTGGGAAGTGCTCAAAAGTTATTTCCTCAGAGTGGGGAAGCAAGGTTGACACATACTCCTTGTAAGGAATAAGATTTGGGTGTTTCGTATCCCACTCGCCTTTGATCTGATTGATCAGGAGAGCGGAATCTCCGAAGACACTCAGAAATTTGATCCTTAAGTCGATTGTAGCTTCCAGACCCATGATACATGCCTCATATTCTGCCATGTTGTTGGTGCAGCTGAAACATAATCGGGCGGTGAGCGGAGTATGAGTTCCTTTGGGAGATATGATTACAGCGCCGACGCCGTTACCCAAAGCATTGGAGGCTCCGTCAAAATGCATAGACCATCGGGATCCTTCCTCAGGTCCTTCATCCGGTCCAGGTACTTCACAGTCAGTTACCACCATGATGTCTTCGTCTGGAAAATCAAAGTTCAATGATTGGTAATCGTCCACAGGTTGGTGTGCCAAATGATCTGCCAGTACACTTCCCTTAATAGCTTTCTGAGTTGTATACTGGATATCATACTCTGTCAAGATCATTTGCCATCTCGCTATTCTCCCAGACAGAGCAGGCTTTTCAAATATATACTTGATGGGATCCATCTTTGAAATCAACAAGGTAGTGTGAGTCAGCATATACTGTCTCAGCCGGCGAGCAGCCCATACAAGAGCGCAACAAGTTTTCTCAAGCAGTGAGTAACGAGACTCACAGTCGGTAAACTTTTTGCTCAAGTAATAAATAGCGTGCTCTTTTCGGCCAGACTCGTCATGCTGCCCCAGCACACACCCCATTGAATTGTCAAGTACTGTCAAGTATAGTATCAGAGGTCTTCCTTCCACCGGTGGCATAAGAATGGGTGGCTCTTGGAGATATTCCTTTATCTTTTCAAAGGCGGTCTGACATTCATCGTTCCAGCGTACTACTTGATCTTTCTTCAGTAATTTGAAGATTGGCTCACAAGTAGCAGTCAGATGTGAGATGAATCGGGCAATGTAATTCAGTCGTCCCAGGAAGCCTCTGACTTCTTTCTCTGTCTTTGGAGTCGGCATCTCTTGAATGGCTTTAACCTTGGCAGGGTCCACCTGGATACCTTTATCACTTACAATGAAACCTAGCAATTTTTCGGACCTCACCCCAAAGGTGCATTTGTTGGGATTCAACCTCAGCTTGTATAACTTGAGTCGGTCAAACAACTTCCTCAGATGGTCAAGGTGCTCCTCCTCAGTTTGAGACCTTGCAATCATGTCATCAACGTATACCTCAATCTCATGATGGATCATATCATGAAATAAAGCAACCATGGCACGTTGATAGGTTGCCCCAGCATTTTTCAACCCGAATGGCATGACCTTATAACAGAAGGTGCCCCACTGAGTCACAAAGGTAGTCTTCTCCATATCCTCTGGAGCCATCTTGATCTGATTATACCCTGAAAAACCATCCATGAAGGAGAAAACCTTGTGTTGAGCAGTATTGTCAACAAGAACGTCGATGTGAGGTAAGGGGAAGTCATCCTTGGGGCTTGCCCTGTTCAAATCCCTATAGTCGACACACATTCTGACTTTACCGTCTTTCTTTGGCACTGGCACCACATTGGCAACCCACTGCGGGTAAGAAGTCACTGCAAGAAACCCGGCATCGAATTGCTTCATAACTTCGGCTTTGATCTTTTCAGACATCTCTGGGCGCATACGTCGGACTTTTTGCTTTACCGGAGGGCAATCTTCCTTGGTTGGCAGGTGATGAACTACAATGTCGGCATCCAAACCAGGCATGTCTTCATAGGACCAAGCAAATATCTCCATGTAATCCTGTAGCATCTGGATCAATCGTTGCTTCACGCTGAGCTCTAGATTAGCCCCAATCTTGACCTCTTTCCTATCTGTCTCAGTACCCAGGTTGATCGTTTCTACCGGCTCTTCATGTGGTTGAATAGCCCTCTCTTCCTAGAGCAGCAGTCTTGCGAGTTCACCAGGCACTTCGCAATCATCTTCACCTTCGTCTTCGGCCAAGTTGATCGGATTCTCGAAGTCATAATTGGCGGTAGCAGAGCTGTTACCAGTGAGATCCAGAGTGGATTGAAACCTATATAAGTGGGTGTGTGTAAATATAGCTGTTTTGCAATATATATAACACGGAAAGAAAAAGAGCACAAGATTTGAAATGCAACAAACGTCCAATGTTTTGATTGATGATATATGGAAATGTCATACAAAAAGCCCTCACAAATGGAGCTACGATGCCCCGGGTAGGACACCGAGCCAACAAAGTTTTAACATATTGTTTGTTACAAATTGGAAATCAAAAGAAATTAATTACTGCGTGACAAATGTGATAGGTGTAAAATCCTTTGCCGTCCAGTTGCTTGGTCCGTTGCTGGTAGTCGGGTAGATCCAACTGTCAAACTCTGCTTCCTCCACATCCTCCTCGATAGCATTCACCCTTGGGTTGGAGATAAACACCGGAGCCTTTATGATCTTTCCCTTGCGCACAGCCCTCTGAGTCTCTGCAGTAAATCCCAGTCCAAATTTGTCAGTTTTCTGTGTAAAGTCAGGAAGCCTGCCCCAGTTAGTACATTCACCTCTCTGAACCACAGCCCGGGCATCCTTTAGGGAAGCCATCTTCAAAGGAACATTCTCTTCGACTGCTGTTTCTGCTGCTGCTGAAATTGGATGCACCTCCTCGAAATGCTGAAAGGGGGTTTCAATAAACTCCCCGTCCATCTCAATGTATCTGAAGGAATTCAAATGGCTCACCATATACTCCTCTTCTCCTTGCACAGTGACGATCTTCCCTCTGACAGGGTACTTCAGCTTCTGGTGCAAGGTAGAGGTCACTGCCCCAGCTTTATGGATCCAAGGTCGACCCAGTAGACAAGAGTACGATGGACGTATATCCATCACATAAAAAGTAGAGTCAAACACCTGAGAGCCCACACGAATAGGAATGTCAACCTCTCCATGAACCATCCTTTTTGAACCGTCAAAGGCCCTGACGATGATATTGCTGGGCTTCAGTTCCAGGACTTCACAATCTAAACGGTCTAAAGCCTTTTTTGGTAGAACATTCAAGGAAGAACCAGTATCCACCAATACATGCACCAGAGTAGTGCACCTGCATTCGATAGAGACATGCAGGGCATCATTGTGGTCTCTTCCCTTCGCAGTCAAGTCAGCATCTGAGAAACCCAAGCCATTGTCTGCTGTCAGATTTGCTACGCAATCAGTGAACTGGACTGCAGATGTCTCCTGTGGCACATGGGCCATCTTGAGAAATGAGATCAAGGCCTTAGCATGGGCCTCGGAGCATAGCAATAAGGAAAGCATGGAGATTTTGGAGGGCGTATGCCCCAGCTGCTCGACAACATTGAAATCACTCTTCTTTATTATTTTCAGGATTTCCTCCATTTCTTGTTGGGAGGCCTCAGCATTTATAGATATTGGTGCCTCCATCCGGGCAGGCTCCTCTTCAATCCCTTTGCCCCGAGCATTAGATGACTCAGCAGCAGGGGAAACAACTTGATCAGCAACAAGAACAGGTACACTTGTAGGTGTTATAAGGAGGGGTCTTCGAGTAGAGGGCGGTGCAATGTCAGGAGAGAAGAGCCTGCCACTGCGGGTGACCTTGGCTGGACTAGTGATATCGCAGATACTGGCGCCAGTGTTGAATTCTTGTTTGATTCCATTCACATATACGTCTGCCCCATAATGCCAGGGGACAGCTTTATCAGACACGTAGGGGAGAGGCCCCGGAACAGTAATAACCACAGGTGCAACAGTCATGATTTGAACAGGCTTCTTCGGGAGAGCCTTGATTGGATTATTGAAGATGGTAACCACAGAAACTTCTTCTACCGGAACCAACTGAACAACAGACTTCTTAAACAGAATCTCCTTGCTATCCATTAGGCTTTGGATGCCTAACTTCAGCAAGGGACAACCAGATAGGGAAACAACACAGAACATGCAACCTTCACTGCAACCCGGAAATAAACCGGCCAGCAGTAGGTTCTTCTTGACAGTCTTCAGAGGGGTAGCTAGATCATCCACATAAACAGCGTAAACATCTTCATCAACCGCATTTACTCCATGCTGGGGCATAGGAGCAGTTACCACATTCGGCCTCTCAGGCGCTTCGAACTGTATCTCTTTCGCGTCAATAAGGTCTTGTACCTTATTCCTTAATTCCCAACAGTCATCAGTGGAATGCCCCGGGCTATCAGAATGGTACGCACAGCGGGCATTTGGGTTGTATTTAGGAGACGCAGTGTTGACGACCTTAGGAGCTTCTTTGAGGGTCACCAAGTTGGTTGATAACAGTTGGGGTAAAATTTGAGATAAGGTCATACTCAGCCGAGTATACTGCCTCTTGGGTCTTTCACTTCTTTGTTGATTGTACTGCTGAGGAGCAGCAACAGGTTTTGAGATGACCAAAGCGTTGACGGCTTGGCGATTTTCGGGCTTGACTTGTCTTCTAGGACCATAGACGGCACTTGCTTCTTTCTTAAACGGCCTCTTCTCAGTACTTGTAGAGGCAGCCTTTTATATCTTGCCTGACCTGATGCCAGCTTCAATTCTTTCTCCCGTTAGAATCAAATTCGTAAACCCAGCGGAGGAGTTACCAACCAAATGATTAAAAAACGGACCAGACAAAGTCCCTAGGAACATATCAAACAGCTCACGATCAGTCAATGGAGGCTGCACCCTGCCAGCCAAATCTCTCCATTTTTATGCGTACTCTTTGAACCCTTCACCCGTTCCTAGAGACATACCCTGAAGTTGGGTACGCGTAGGAGCGAGATCAGAATTGTATTGGTATTGTCTGTAGAATGCGGTTGCCAAGTCTTCCCAGTGTCGGATGCTAGTTCCATCTAATTGATAGAACCATTCAAGCTGTGACCCCGAGAGGCTATCTTGGAAGAAGTGAATCCAGAGGTTCTTATCCGCCGTGTAAGGTTGGATCTTCCTTACGTACGACCTCAGATGCAGCTTTGGGCAGGAGACCCCATCATACTTGGCGAAGGCAGGCGCCTTAAACTTGTGAGGAATTACTACCCCAGAAGATAACCCCAGATCTCCGAAATCTAGTCCCGGCACATTCTGAATTTCCATGGCGCTCAAGCAGTCTTCCAATTGCTTGTATCTGTCAGCAGCAGGTGGGTATTGTTCGTCATTATAGTCCGTCTCGTTGTCGGAGACTGCGGGACTAGGAGCTCCTCCCCCTTGGGGACTGTTTTTCTCAGCAGAGGAAGTAGTTGGTTCAGCTTCATTATGGAGTGTGTTCCCAAATCTGCGTCCGGTGTTGAACAATGCAGTCCTCTTTTTCTTCTTCTTCTTCAGGAGTAGAGTCTTCAACTCTTGCTGACCTTGGGCTAGGCTTAGGACCATCTCTTGAAACTGTGCACTTTGGGCCTGAAGGGCCTTGATTGCTTGCTCACTGGAGGAGTCCGGATTCATGATGACTGTTCAAAATAAACAGCGAAGGAGGTTAAGCAACCTGTGAAATAGGGTACCTGCTATGCATATGGTGCAATGGAATGCGTATGTTTTATGTTTTCAAAGACAAACAAGATTCAACTTTGTAGACAAAAGGGAAACACACTTCATTAGATTAAAATTTTCAATTTGTTCAACAATTTGCCCTTAGGCATTACAGGAATGAAAAATACTGGAAAGGAAATAAAACTATAAAAAGAAATATCCAAAGCTCATCAATGCTCCCATGGCCGTCTCTTCTCAGTGCTGATGTAGTTGTTCAGGACCCGTTCTTCCTCCAATTGCTTAGTCAGCCTCTGGATCTTCCATTCCTGCTCGTTGAACTTCTCCCGATAGAAATCCCGTTCTTCCTTTAGCTGCGCCCAAGATCTCTTCATTGTATCAAAATCAGTGGGTATCTGAGGAGGGAGGACAGTTGGAGGAACCCCATCTTCATCAGGAGATTCAAGAATGAGAGGTCTAACAGCTTCGTATGGCATACCTAACCTCTGAGCACGGATGCGGACCCATTTGCAATAGGGTTCCAATGGTAGAGAAGTCTTTGGTCCTAACTCATGTGGGTCAGCTTTGTGAATTCTGTCCCAAGCTCTAATGAATCCATGGCGTAGTTTGTCACTGTCTGCCTGAAATTCAAAATGGAAGTGAGGAACCAGCATTTCATGAGGCCCATCTCCTCTGGCTCTTCCAAACTGACGGAGAGCTAAGCATGGATTGTAAGAGATTCCTCCTTGGATACCAATCAACGGAACATTAGGGTGTTCTCCGCAACGGTCAATAACAGTTACCTCATCCAAACCTCTGAGAGTCCAGGTGATGTCATTATCAGTGAGAGACATTAACCTTCGAGCCCAACCTTTTCCTTCTTCATTCTTCAGCACGAACTTAGGAAGGTGCGAAATAAACCACCTTACTAGCAAAGGAGCACAACACCACGGAGTTCCCCGTTTTCGAGCAGTACGAGTATAGAGTTGTTGTAGAACATCACCCAAAAGAGTGGGTACCGGATTCCGAGACATGAAGATCCTTATGACATGGGTACTGATGAAGGTGTCAGGGTTGGGAAACAATACCAGACCATAGATCAAAAGAGCCAGAATATCTTCGTACGCCTTGAAGTCCAAGTCATTCCAGAAATCATTAGCCTTGCCAACCAGAAATTTGACCAAGAATCCCTTAACTCCATTTCTAGTTTCCCAGTTAGCTAATACCTCTTCTTTGGTCAAGGGGAGAATTGCAGCAATCTCTTCAGGCCTAGGAGTCTTTTCTAAACCAGTGAATGGAGTTTGTTCCAAAACAGGGATCCCAAGCAGATAAGAGAATTCTTCCAGGGTAGGAACCAGCTGGAAGTCTTGAAAGGTGAAACAATGATACAGAGGGTCATAAAACTGGGTCAGAACACTTATCAGTTGTTGGTCCCATTTTGCAGTGATCAAGCCAAGGAGAGAACCATGTCTGTTGATGAAGGAAGAAGTGTTTGGAATCCTCCCAACCAAATCTTTGAGTAAAACTGGTGGTTGAACAAAGTTGAGCCGGACAGTATTCCTACGCACGGGCATCATGATGTCCTGTAAAACAGAGCAAAGATGAAACTCTTTTGTCTTTGAAATGGGTTAGTCCTTTATACAGGATGCATGCAATGGTATGATGGCATGATGCTATGATGAAGCACACCACAAGTATTCACACATGCAAAAATGATAAGGCACACAAGTCACACAAGACACCCTTAGGTTTCAGGCCAGCATGAGTTTCAGGTATTACCCTCTTTTGGTTTTGTTGGTTAAAACCTGTCCTATCAAAAGTAACCGGGTTCTAGAGGATCTCAAATCATTGGCTACCCTCAATCGGTCATAACTCCAGCATCGCAATCTTTTCTCGCGGCCAGAACCATCTCGAGAGTTTAGCCTCAATGAGTGTAGCATACTGCTACTGTCCTAATAGCCAAGTTGGTCAATTTAGGGTTCTAAGGTTGGTTGGTGTTTAATGACTCCTTAGAAGACCTATATTCTCCCCGTTGCAACACAAGGGATATAGGTACAGACTAAGATGCCACACCAACGTAGCCACTGCTTCACCCATGTCGGTCTATGCCGGACAGGTCCCTCACAGATTATGCTACCTAAAAAGGGTATTTCCCAGATCCGGGTTAGGATCTATGAAACTCCGATGCAAAGCCCACAAATATAAAAGCAAACAAAGCAAACAATTGAAAACAAAGGTGATCTAAACCCTAAGGTTACTCCACTTTTAAGTCAATCCCCAGCAGAGTCGCCAGTTCTGTGATACGGTGGGAGAACTGACTTGAGGTTTTGCGTTTGTTTTCGCAAATGTTTCGGTTGAGCAAGAGTCGCCACCGACTTTTTATTTTATCCTAAGGAAAGGTTAAAAAGCACAGCAAAAAACCTTTTGAGATGTTTTCTTGGGTTCGGGGAGTAGATTATAGAAAGGGAAGGTATTAGCACCCTTTCTATCCATGGTTATCCATGGGCTCTTAGTTACTTGCTTAGATCACTTGCCTTTTGTTTTCAATTGTTTTAAATGGTGCTTGTGTGTGTGGGGGTTTGAAAATGTTTTGAAAAGAAGCCAATGTGGTGGCAACCTTTGTAATGATCCATGTGGGGATGTATACAAAGGTGTATGTCTTTTGAAAAAGGTTTTCATTTGTTTTTGAAAGTTGTTTTGAAAATGTAATGATGTGTGATTTAGAAAATAGGCAAGTGTTTTGTTTTTGCAAGTTTGATTCAAGTGACTAAGAGGTTATCTACTCCTAAATTTCTCAAAAGACTATTGCTATGTTTTAACCCTTTTAATAAGTTTGTTCCACCATTGTATTTGGTGGACAATCTCATGTTAGGATGTGAAAGGGACGGGCGCGGGTCATCGTTTAGACCATAATTGCAATGGTGCCAAGTATCTTTGGGCATTTTCTTTAAGGGACTTGATCATTTGTTTTGGAAGTATTTTGAAAATGTTGTCGAGGGACTATGATCATTTGGTTTGTTTGTTTTGCCCAAAGAGACTTAACATGCAATATGGCCCAATTTGAAAGACAACAAATGGAGTACCCTAGGGGGTGCAAGTGTGATTTGTGTGTCCATTTTCATGCTTGTTTGTCTTGAGATTAGGTCATAACTATTGGTTGTTTTTAGCATACAAACCCTAATTCTAACATGGTATAATTAGAAAGCAATAAAGTGCGAAAATAAATTTACTAGCTATTACAAAACCAAATATGGGAAGGGGGGTACAAATGTTCAAATGGGGATTTTTGACAAGTAATGTAAACCTAAAACTATTACATCAATATTGAATTTATACAATTTAATTAATGTACAATAATTAAATAAAATAGAATAAAATATGCAAGGTGCAAAAATATTTTGTATATGTATGAAAAAAAGGTATTATTTATGTAAAAATAAAAGATAAATAAAAGATATTAGTTTTGGAGTTTTTTCATATTTAGGGCAAAACCCTAATTCTATCAAATAAAATGTATTATTATTTAATTTAATACAAGTATTTATTTATTATGTACAAAAATAAAAATAAAATGAGGTATATTATAAAAAAGTATTTTTTATATCAAATATTAATAAAATGAAAAATTCAAATATTTTTATATTCTAACCTAAATATATATATATATATATATATATATATATATATATATATATATATATATATATATATATATATATATATATATATAGGTATTAAGTCCTAAATATGTATTATATATAAGAATAATAATATTTATTATTTAATAAAAAAAAGTATTTTTTTCTACAAAAATATTTTCAGAAAGTAAACAAAAATGAAAATGTATAGAAATGTATTGGCACTATTTGTTTTAGTATTTTAAATAAAATATGTATATTTATCTATTTATGTATAACTAAAGAAAAATTAAATAAAAGCCTAATAAAATAAAAAATGGTGAGAAAAAATATTTTTATATTTTTAATGTCATGATAAAAAATAAACAAAGTCAATCAAAAAAAGAAAAAGTCAAAAAGTCAAAGAAATAAGCAAATGGGCCTTGGGGGTGTAAAAGCAATTAGCATGGTGTGAATAAGAAAAATACACAGGCCCAGCCCAAAAGACCACTGTCTTCAACCTCCAGCAACAATGTTTGAAAATACGCGCGCCTTGTTCCTCATCTTCCAACTCTTGATTCCTGGCTTTTTAGCAAAAACTCATAACATAAAAAATGTTCAGCATGAAGAGACGATTCTAATCATATGCATAACTTGATCTAACTCTCTAAGATGAGGGAGAATTTCTCCTCCCCCAAATCCTAACCTAGTTTTTCTGCCATTTTCAAACTCCATATTCTCACAACTCAAGTAAAAGAAATGAAAAGTATAAACATGTACATGTTCAGTGGCATGAGTAGAACCTTGTTTCTTCACAAACTTAAAGCTAATGATGCCTAATAAGAGAGATACGAATTCAAAAACTTACCTGTTCAGTTGAAGTTCTATCTGGAGATATAGGAACTTTCAGTGCAAGGTGATGATTGGAGAAGCTTCCTTGAGGTCCAGGGATGTTATTCCAATGTTTACTTTGTCTTGAAAGCTTCTGAATCGAGCTAGAGAACTTCACCTGCAAGTCAGAAATGTGAAAATGGTGGAAGTGGTTAGAGTGATTACAGGTCGTGCTTTTGCTTTTGGTTAGCTTGCATAGATAGTATGGAAGGTGTGTGAACTGGTTTTGGCAGGAATGCTTGAGAGAAAAAGAAGTTGACACTCAAACTGCAGAGGCAACTCTGTTTTTGCAGTTTGATGGTGTTTTTTGGTTTGATGATGTTTTGGAGGCAAATGGCTCGTGCAAAAGCTTGGTTGTGTTGTGTCAAAGGTGTTTGATAACTTTGTTCTTGTGTAGGGTAGCTGATTTCTGAGTTGGTACAAGTTATGCCATGTTTCTTAACCTTTAAGCAACAAAATGCAAGTTGGTGTTTTAGGTCAGTAGGGGACCTCTAATCCTGCTGCAAAGCTTCTCTTGATCAGAGTAATTTGTTCATAATCTTGTGCCAAAGAGATTTGGTTTGTACTTGCTTGATTTGTAATTGGACATAAAGTGAACTTTTGCAAAAATGGATAGTTTACTTTATCTAAAAATGGATCAAACTTGTATATAATACTTGAACTCATAGAATAACACTTTGACACAATGAACAAGCATTAAATTATTGAGTGTAACTTGGTTTAAGGACCTGTAATCAAGGGCATGCTGGTTTTGAGAAGTTTGCATAACTTATGAACATGAAAAATGGCCAATTCAAAAGTGAGTTTTTGCTATATTGTGAAATTCGATTCTCCCTAACCATGAGGTTGTTTGATGAGTTCTTGGACATTTTGGAAAGCTTGGAATGTGTACTACAATCCATCTTTGAAGTGAAATTTGAAATTCCAAGTGGAAGTGCATGGAAAATGGCCATGAAGTGGGGTAGAAAAACTTGTCAAAATAGGTCAAAAATTCACTAAGTTAAGAATGGTTTAGTGCCCTTATTCAAAAATTTGTAACTTGAGATACAAGCTTCAAATGGGAAAACTTTGTGAATCAAAGTTGTAGATTATGCAACAAGCTACAACTTTCATGTTTTGACTTTTGTTTGAATCCAAATGAATCATGGTGAAAAAGTGGGGCAAAGTTGGGGAAAAATTAGGGTTTTCCATAACTTAGAAAAATTCTAAGTTATAAAAAAATTCCATTTCAAACCCTAATTTGCATTTTGTGATTTCTTGGTGAACAAGTTTCATGATTTGGCAAGTTTTGATGAAAAATGAATCTTGACTCTTGATTTTGACCAAAAAATTCAAAGTTTGACTTTTCAGTATACAGTCAAGATTGATCAGTTGACTGGGAAATTCAACTGTCAATCTTGTGTACTTGGGATCTTTTGAGCTTGTTGAGCATGTCAAGATAATCCCATGGGGTCCTTGAGTCCATATGTGAGCTTGGTTTGCCATTGGCTAGGTCAAACAGTCAAAAATTGCCTTTGTGCAGTCAAAACCCTAAAAATGACCATTTTGCCCTTTTGGTGACCTGATCAAATTTCTTGTGGAATTGTGATCCAAACTTGATCAAATGGTCAATATGAGTTCATAATGTTGATGTGGGTCAATTTTCATGAGATTTGACTGTCAATTGGCCACAGTTGACTTTTTCCCCAATACAGCTGATTTCTAGGTCATCTGTCCAATTGACTGGGCAAAACTTGGAATCAAGACTTGAAATTTGGTATGGATAAACTTGGGAGTCCAATATGAAGCATGAAAGTCATCTTAGGCATTTTAGGTCAAAACATCTTTGTTCAAACACAAACCCTAAATTGAGTCCACAGTGCAAGGAGAAGTCTTGAGCAGAGGAAACCCTAACTGGATCTTGATCTTCAAGGTTGATGAGAAAGTGTTGAGGAAATGGGAGGGCAAATTTTGGGGTACAACAAAAACCATAATGTTTAGAACTTAAAAAAGTAAATATGGTTTGTATACAATTTTTATGTTGTTGAGCTAGTAGCTCGAGTGGGATAATTTTTTCGATTGTGTCCGACCTGACGACATAAACCACCTTTCTTTCTAGCTTGTCAAGGGAGTCCATTTCAGTTGTGATACACTTGTTTTTGGGACGACCCTTTTTATTCCTTTACATTTGATCATTGTGCCATACTATTTTGCCGTCGTATGCAGGACAATAATTAGGTTTCGCTACCAATGGGATGTTGTATACATTTAGCAAGATTTAAAACTTGTAAATGGGAGATAGAAGTTGTAATGCATCTTGATGAGTATACATACATGTCGCAATGACATGAGAGCAAGGCATACGAAAGGCTTGAAACTTGTCATAATCACACCAACGAGAGGTAGTATTACCCTATACTCTTATCTTGGCAGCCCCTCGTTATGGTCGATTGTCTCTTTGACAATAAAGTTGTGGTTGTGTCAATCGAACCTTATAACCAGATAGGTGTTGGCTTTGACACTTTCTGCCTTAATATACTTCATGTAACTTTCACTCCATAGTTATCCTGATTGCAAGACAACATTCCATATTTCGCCTCTTTTGGCAAACAACAAAGCCATCCTAAAATATGTTGATTTAACCAAAGCAGTTACTGGGAGTTTTCTTATGCCTTTAAATAAACCGTTCATGGACTCGATAAGATTTTTTGTCATGCGTCCTCATCGTTGTTCATTGTCGTATGACCTTGTCCATTTCTCCACCGGAATATTATTAATCCACCTACCTGCGTCCGGATTTGACAAACTGATCTCGTTACGATATTGTTTGAACGTAGGTTATGTTAATGTATAGCCCGCGTTCATAACTGCTTTCCCAAGAGCCTTGCCTTTGATCTCCTTCATGAAATTTTATACGATATGTATAATGCAGTAGACATGCGTAGAAGGAGGGTCATGCCAACCGTTTGCAGTATTATTATATGCACTCTCAATAGATGCATGTCTTTGGAGATCAAACAGAGATCTGGTTGAGGAGCCACGTGTGTTTGGGAATTCCTGAGAAAGAAACTCCAAGAAGCACCAGTATCTCCCTCGACTAGAGCAAAGACAATTGGGAAAATATTATTGTTGTCGTCTTGTGCAACCGTCATCAGTAGCGTGCCTTTGTATTTCCCATACAACCAAGTCCCATCAATTTGAATAATAGGTTTGCATGACGCAAACCCTGTGATGCAAGGTTGAAAAGCCCAGAACACTCGACTAAATATTCCATTTTCGGTGACATGAGTACCATCTGGGGCGTATGTCGACAGTGTTTCCATAATATAAACAATACCCTGAGAATAAGTCTGAAGTGCATGCAGGTAGCGGGAAAGTTCTTTGTATGACTTCTCCCAGTTTCCATATACCTTTTCAATCGCTCTGGTCTTTGCTAACCACGCCTTTCGGTATGACGAAGTATAGTTATATACCGTAGTGGTGTGAGAGATTATAGTTTTCACCTTCAATCATAGATCATTGCTGACGAGAGGTAGGATTTCTTGACATATGAGATCATAATTTAGTTTCTGATGATCCCGTGATTGAGTAGAATTGACGCACGTGTGAGTGGATATAGAACCAATCACCCAACAATCACCTCTTAATCTGTATGATGCAGTGGGCTTGAACATACAATCTGGGTGGACACACCTGAGCTTGTATCTTTCTAGATTTACATGATCTACCTTAAATCGACTGAGCTTAGCGTGTGAAACTTTTTTATGGCTCGAATAAAATCTTCTCTATTACGAAATTTGTATTTCTCTTTTAAGTTTTCATCCGACTGCATATACAGATTGAAAAAAACATCAGGCCACGATTCATCTCCGCCCATATTAAAGTTTATCATGTGTGGAGGTGGTGTGTAGATCTCATTCGGAGGTATATCAGGTATCCCATCGTCTTCATAATCATCGTTGACCATGTCGTAAAACTCTAACTCATCATCTTCCTCTTCTTCGTCAACGACATCTACTTATGCTTGTTCGGCCTCGAGAGGATCAACCAATTGTGACTGATTTGGTTGTGACAACTGAGGCTCCCGCAACACAATGTACAACTCAATAGAGTCGTACCCAGAATACTCATGACTGGAAAACATACTTTGAAGGTCCTCATCATCTTGAACCTCAACCTTATAATATATTATTTGGTTCTCATCAAAAAAACCGGATTTTGATAGAAGATCTGTGTCACGAGACCTCGTTCAAGTTTGACCTCCAATCGTTTTTTGAAATACAAGAAATTGGCTTTCCTGTTTAAACAAAATCGGATGTTCTCAGTGTCTCTAAAAAAACTCAGAGGTGAGACAAATGTATGTCTCACTGTTGAAATATGCACTGATAACATATTATGGTGCAAAGGCCATTGTGTTTGAATGTTTGAATGTTTGAAGGTTTGAAGGTTTGAAGGTTTGAGTGTTTGAGTGTTTAAGTGTTTAAGTGTTTGAGTGACTGGTTGTTTGAATTTTTGAATGTTCGAGTGTTTGAGTGATTGAGTGTAGAAGTGTTTTGATAAATGTAGGATTAAATAGGTTGTACTGAATTTGAAAAATACAACAGTAAGTAACCTCTAATTCACCCTCCTACATGTCCAATCATATTACATGCATGCAGAGATACCTTCCCCAAGGCTACCACCTAGTATGCACCTACACTGCAACCCATGCCACCTCTAAGTCGCCAACTGGGATGGTGACACCTTTCAATTTTATACTCATTCACCAAGTCAAATGGCGCCTCCGTACATGTCCAATCGTATTACGTGCATGCAAAGATGCCTTCCCCAATACTGCCACCTAACCTGCACCTACACTGCAACTCATGCCACCTCTAATTTGCCAACTAGGATGGCGACACCTTTCAATTTTGTACATATTCTCCAAGTCAAATGGCGCCTCCCTACATGTACAATCGTGTTACATGCATGCAAAGATGTCTTCCCCAAGGCTGTCACCTAGCCTGCACCTACACTACAACTCATGCCACCTCTAATTCGTCAACTGAGATGGAGACACCTTTCAATTTCGTACTCATTCGCCAAGTCAAATGGCGCCTCCCTACATGTCCAATTGTGTTACATGCATGCAGAGATACCTTCCCTAAGGCTGCCACCTAGCCTGCACCTACACTGCAACCCATGCCACTTCTAATTTGTCAACTGAGATGGCGACACCTTTTAATTTTATACTCATTCTCCAAGTCAAATGGCGCCTCCCTACATGTTCAATCGTGTTACATGCATACATAAATGCCTTCCCTAAAGCTGCCACCTAGCCTGCACCTACACTGCAACCACCTCATGAGTGACACATATGATGCATGCATGCACCCAGCAACCACCTCATTTATTCACTTTGATAAAATTTTGTCTATAAATACAAAGCCTCACATACTTGTTTTGCATCAACAATCATCTCACACTCTAATACAAACTCTTTCATTATCTTATACAATTTCAACTATGACTCTTCTCACGATGAGCGATTCTCACAGAGGCACAAGGGACAACATTGCAGCGTTTGCAAGTTTTTATAAATTCTCAAATATTCTTGTATACTTATATAGTTTTTATAATATTATTAATTATTTATACATCTTATGGACTCTTACACTTTTTATATTTTAAATTTAGGATACTAAAATATTCAAAATTAGCTCACACAACTACATTGCTCCCGATCCGTTGATCGTGCCCTATCTCGAATATGCGGGTTTCAAAAATGTTATAAAGATCTCCAACTGAATGATTGATTCAAAGTTTATACTTGCAATATTTGAAAGATGGAGACCTTAGACACACACATTTCATCTACCAATAGGTGAATGTACCGTCACACTAGAGGACATGTACATGTTATTGGGTCTCCCTGTCGATGGTAAGACGGTTAACAGGCCGATTCAACAACCCAATTCTCTATGCAAGGAATTGTTGGGCAAAAATATGGTTGAAGGTGGTGGTGCTAGAGACCAAGGTATATTACTTACTGAACTCAAAAAATATTATGTGACTCTGGAGTTGAACGAAAATTCCTCCGAGCTAGCTAGAGTAATAAAAGCTAGAAATTATATAATGATACTATTTGGAACCTTTTTATTTCCCGAAAGTACGGGGAATAGTATAAATTTTATGTATTTAAATTTACTTAGAAACTTTGAAAAAAACTAGAAAGTATAGTTGGGGTTCTGTTGTTTTAACCCATTTATACAGTTCTTTGTGTAAAAATGCAACCAAAGAACAATGTACTTTTTATGGATGCACTTTCTTACTCCAAGCCTGGGGTTGGTGGAGAATGGAGTCCCTAAACCCCGTCAACAACAACAACGCATTTGTGTTCCCACACGCAACAAAGTAAGTCAAGAACTTAAATCATTTATTATTCATTCGTTCGTCGAATATATGTTAAAAATAATCTATTTTACAATTCCTTTAGGTATTGCGTGACGGGTATGGATTACGGCAAGAATCCAAGATTCAATGTCGCTCTATATCACAATCTATTGGATCACCTTGACCCGGATGATGTACGCCGTACCTTTGAACTTTTCTACTTTTAAATTATTTATTTATTACGTTTTCATTATGCTGATTTAATTTTATCCACAATTTATCTGGAGACTATATTTAGGTCTGGACCATGAACCAAACCCCAAGGACGCAACAATTTGGACCACAAAGACTACAATCGTACAATTCAACATTGTGGAGATGCACCACAGCGACCGTGTCAAGATGCAGTTCAGAATGCATCCAGAGATACCCTATGATCTAACTTGTTTGTCCTTTTGACATCTCAAAAGGGTCGATGCCCAATGATGTCTTACTAATTGGAAAAATTTTACTCTAGAATGGTGTAAGATGTGACATAGGCATCACCAACATGTCTTGCAATTCCCTGTTTTCATCAACCAAAGTAATATGCGACACACAGATCAATATTTAGCTTGGTACAGATCAGTTAGTAATCCATAAATACACGTGTCTCATTTGAGGTATTTGATTGACCCACGAACACAATGGGCACAACCCTCATTTCTCCAACAACAAACTCAACACACATTAACCTCTCAGCAACCACCCCGATTATACAGATCCACAACCACCCAGCCACAATCACCACCATAATACAGATACACTCATATGCCCCACACCCAACCACAATCACCACCTCAATACCAATACCCTCATATGCCCCACACCCAACCACAATCTCAATCACAATACCAATACACCCGCATGCCCCACACACAATCCCAATATTCTCCATATCCCAATGTGGGCCCCTCAACATCTAACCTTAGCCCATATTTGAGATTTTTCGAAGAATATGACCCAACCGACCCAACTTGCCATCAACCACCACATCACCATAACACCCAACATTCACAATACCAAACACCCCAAGATTCATTTCCTTTCTACCCCCTTACTCAGACGATCAATGCTATAGACCAACCATGGAACCCCATCCACCACCAAGACGACCAAACTTTGAGAGTATGGGTAACCGACTATACCAAAACAGATATTCCAGATACGGAGATCTGACCGATTTCATAGATCTGGAACGCATTGACTTCGTTGGGCCATCGACCCTGCCACAACAGGAAACACGACAAAACCCACCATGAGACAAGCGAGGACGCGGATGCAGAACCGCGGGTCATTACCAAGTTCCCGGGGACCACTAATTATTTTGTATGTTTCTTTTTATTATGTAATCGTTTTTTATAAATCAAAAGTCGAATTTTCGTGAAACTGTATCATTTACCTAATGTCCCGCATTTAAAATAAAAAACAAAAAAAATTACACCTCTATTGCACTTAGGCGCCATCTCACATCACATGGCTTAAGACAAACTTTTAACACCTAAACGCCAAGTGATATGACGCCTCTCCTTTACTTTTAGATGCATGCGCCAACTGGGTTGACTCCTCTTTTATAGAATTTTCTAAAACATAATTATTTACGTAATTTTCTCCGAAATATAATTATTTGTGTATTTTTTTTCTTTTCAAAACCTGATTATTAAAAAAGAAAATTTCTCCATTATATCCATGTTGTATATACAAAAAGTTCCATTATCCTTGAATAAAAAAAGAAGTCAATTATCCAAAAAAAAAAAGCAATAAAAATCCAAAAAACATATATAGAGTGTGGGTCCGAATCTGGTGTGTGCAGGAGCATTTATCAACAAGAAAAGTCTTGGCGTAACGCCACTGCATTCACAATCATCTTATTACACAGAGAGAGAGAGAGAGAGAGAAAAAGAAAACTCAAACTCAAAAAGCGATTCGTCGTTTCGTTCGTGATCTGTTTCCATGTCGCCAACGAATCGCTTCTAACT
This sequence comes from Vicia faba, assembly GCA_948472305.1. Lineage (NCBI taxonomy): Eukaryota > Viridiplantae > Streptophyta > Magnoliopsida > Fabales > Fabaceae > Vicia > Vicia faba. The sequence goes on along the minus strand of OX451738.1, from coordinate 7,861,669 downwards.
GTTTCGATTCCGATCTCTGTGCTTACTGGTAGTGGCATAGAATAGGATAACACCGAACAAGAACTCTTCATTTTTTTCAACGATAGCCATGGCAGCAGCACCCGCTAGAGCTCGTGCCGATTACGATTACCTCATCAAGCTTCTTCTTATCGGCGATAGTGGTTCGTTCATTCTTCTTCTCCTTTTTTTTCTTTTCATTTTATTTATTTTCCAGATCTTCGTTTATTCTTCTTATTATTTCGGATTATTATTGTTATATAAACGATCCTTTTATGTATTATGGTTTTTCATTTTTGTGACTCAAATTTTAGGTTATTCTTTGTTGATTGAATTCTGTTATAGCTTCAGTTTTATGACTTGTTTTTATGGAGTTTCATTCCTGACTCTTGTGTTGCATTTTGTTGATGCTTTTTTGTCATTGGTTTGATTGAGTGGGGGATTAGTGTTGTATGGAGATTATGTAATAATTGTTCAATATAGGAGTATTATATGATCATATCTAGTCAATGTTATATCAATGGTGATCTAAGAAGCACGAACACCGAACATCGGAAAGACAATACCGATACTGACATGTTTACACCGTTAAATAATTTGATAAAATGAAGAAATTAAAGGTAATCACAAGTGTCTGGCGTCAATTTTAGACACCGACACTGACACTAACACAAGTTTTATAGAGGTGTCGGTGCTACAAGAGATGGTGATTGATGGTTCTGGGTGACAAGTCAAAATTCAGCCATATTTTGGGTGGGAATCTACTTTCTTATGGAGTAACTTGTCTTAATTACTCTGTTTAGTACTTTTTGCGCACTTTGAATTTTATCGATTCATCTGCAGAATATTATCATGTTATTTTAACGATCATGCACATTGAGTTTTGATAAATTTTTGATGTTTATAGTTATGTAATCATATATTAGACCTGTTAAATTGAACATATTTGATGTAGTAGCCAATAATTTATAAGTTTAATGAAAATTTGTGGACTTGATCCACTTGTTAAGAACTTCTAATTTATTGGTTGGATTAGTGAAATGCAATGTCTTAACTGGATTATCTCCAATATAAAGTTATACCAAAAATAATCTACAGAACTTAATAGAAAAGACCAGCAACTAACATGTGTGAAGAATAATGAACTAAATGGATAAAATCAAATAATATCATAAGTATCGTCATCGTCGTAATAATAATAGTGGGTAAAAATAATATTATTTCAAACATAGGAACAGATTAACTATAAGAAAAAAGAGTGGCAAATGTAAGATGACACAGATAGTAGAAAGGAGATATTACTATCTTAGAGATAGCAAAAAGAAGGAAATGTTGCTGGAAAAAAGAACAAGGAATAGATAGTCAAAAAGAAAAAGATGTTTGATCATTTGATGATTTGTTCACTGGAAGTTGAAGCTTGCTAGAGAACTGAGTTCATAGAGATGTCAAAGTTGAGATTGAATAGTTTTGGCAAAGAGTATGAAGTTGGAGTCTTTCATATGAGGCCGCTGTTGCTCGATAGTATTAGTCTTTCATATGAAATAACAAAAAGAAGATGTTGCTAGAAAAAAGAACAAGGAATAGAAAGTCAAAAAGATAAAGATGTTTGATAATTTATTCACTGGAAGTTGAAGCTTGCTAGAGAACGGAGTTCATAGGAAATGTCAAGTTGAGATTGAATATTTTTGGCAAAGAGTATGAAGTTGGAGTCTTTCGTTGAGATTGAGTAGTTTTGGCAAAGAGTATGAAGCTGGAGTCTTTCATATGAGGCTGCTGTTGCACGATAGTATTAGTCTTTAAAAGTGGTTTCTCTTAGGGGTCATTTGGGTTTCTGGTTAGGTCAAGAGGCCCCATTTATTTGGCGTTGTACTAATAATTTCCCCCACTATCACTACTGGCGCCATAGGTGCCATGAGTATGGCAGTTACCACGGCCTTCCATTTATAAACCGCTATGCCATAAGGTTTGTGTGGCAATTAGTCAAAAATCTACCATGCCATAGCAGCTCTGCATTTGATTACACTGTATCTAGTTTGGTTTTAATGTTGTTATGGTTGAAACTTGAATGACATTTTGTCCTTTTACGTATATGTTTTTTAGTACTTTTATGGCTCAACTATTTGTAGGTGTGGGGAAGAGTTGTCTGCTTTTGAGATTTTCTGATGGTTCCTTCACAACCAGTTTTATCACCACCATTGGGTTAGTATCTGTAGACTTCTTTTATCCCCTGTGATAGTGCTATAAGAGTTTCTTCTTGTGGATTTCTTAAGGTGCATATATCTAAATTCCCCATATCTATCACTATTATCTATTATGAGTTATTTATTAGGTTTTAATATGCTTTAGAAACTCAGCAAGCTCAGGCTCAAAGAGTTCATTTGATGTATACATATTAAATTGTATACTTATCATATCTCATGTTTAACATGTTGCTTTCTCATTTTTGTACCGGATTTCCTTCATTATTTACACATAAATAATTGTACGCACTACACAACCAGACATATATGTATATTTTTTAACGAAATTATAATCTTATTATAAAACTTTATGGCAGTATTGATTTCAAGATAAGAACCATTGAACTTGATGGCAAACGCATTAAGTTGCAAATCTGGGATACAGCTGGTCAGGAGAGATTCAGAACTATTACTACTGGTATATATTTTGTCTTGTGCAAACTTGTTAACAAATTCAAAATTGGCAGTTGTCCACTTGGTCTCATACACTGGGAATTGATAACCATGGCCCTATATGTTTACACACATTCCTGTAGAAGTTAATTGACAGTTGTTCACTTGCCCTTTTGAACATAATTAGTTATATAAGTATTATCAGCAGCTTTTGTTTGAAGGGACTTTTTTTTATACAATTCTTTTGTACAGAAGTTACAAGTTTCGAAGGAATATAATTTAAATCATTATGTGTTGTGACTCAAATCTAAAGCACACAGGGGCCTGTTTTATACTTTTATAAAATTATAAAATTACTTTAGTCTAATATTCAGTTCTTAATGACTGTAATTTTAAATACTACTACTGATTAATCTCCTACTCTTACAATGTTACTTTCTGTTGCAGCTTACTACCGTGGAGCCATGGGTATCTTGCTGGTTTATGATGTTACTGATGAAGCATCTTTCAATAGTACCCTCCTTTCCCTGGTCTTGTTTTCAGCTTAAACATATTTCAATGAATTTATTTTGACGTATATATGCACTCGTGTTTGAGAATTGTAGGCTTCATTTTGGCTTCGGCTGAACCAGAAAATTGTATTTCCTTCTGATTTTCCCATTTCTTCTTATTCCTTTGTAACTCCAATATTTTCCGATTCACATTTAACTAGTTAGATTATGAAGTGGTCTGTTTTTCTTTTATGATTAACTTTCCTTTGATTATTCTGCCTGCCTTTTGATTTTCAATGTAATTTGGTTCTTTCTGTTCAGATATTAGGAATTGGATTCGCAATATTGAACAACATGCTTCTGACAATGTAAACAAGATACTTGTGGGAAACAAGGCTGATATGGATGAAAGTAAAAGGGTATGTACATTTGGGGGTCCTTTCTATTTATATTATAAATCTTAGATTGAGCAATCTCTGTGTTATTTGTGCCATTTTTGTTTTATTATATTTTCCGTTGTAACAAACATAAGGTGTTACTTTTTCACTAGGCTGTACCTACCTCCAAAGGTCAAGCTCTTGCTGATGAGTATGGTATCAAGTTCTTTGAAACTGTGAGTTGCTGTATGCTTGATGTCTACATTTTCGATAAATTATGTGATTTCTTTTTACTTATATTGAAGAACACATGCAGAGTGCAAAAACAAACATGAACGTGGAGGAAGTTTTCTTTTCAATAGCAAGAGACATCAAGCAAAGGCTTGCAGATACGGATTCTAGATCCGAGGTACTTTGTTGACTCTTTGCCGTCTTTTATTTTTTTAATCCTAAGAAGCGTAATTTCTAGAAGTAAGATTTTGTTGCTTCTATCTTGTAACTCAATAATGATATTTTCTTCTATGGTGGTTCAGCCTCAGACTATCAAGATTAACCAACAGGATCCGGCAGCGAATGGCGGTCAAGCTGCAACAAAATCAGCTTGCTGCGGTTAGTGAAAAGAATAATACCTGCAGTAAGAGGATGCAGGTTCTACAGTAGTGCTCATTTGGGGTGCTAATGTTATTCTGATGACAATATTCGTGGGAGCATGTATTTGTCCCTCTCTATCTCCCAACTTCAGACGTCGTGTTTTAAAGTTTATATTTTTAACTGTTTATTTTCCTTCTCATTTAGTTGGTGGAATTTGTGCTGACTTGTTAAATTGCTTCAATTTCTTCGTTCATATGTAGTTTTTTACTCTAAGATATAATGACGGATAGATTATCACAACACTTCACTTGCAAATTGCAATGTATATCAGTCCAAAGACTATGCTAGTTTAAGAGTGCCGTTATTAATCCATGGGTTTGGGAGACATTCTTATAGTAATACAATAAGGGCTTCTGCAGTTTATTTTTAACAGCAGAGGATCATAATCCTTAACCTACAAACAATATCACAATGCATGAATGTTGCAGTTTTCATCCAATGCAAATCCGGTTCATAGACATATGTTTTATTTTGCTTAATGATTGGGATAATAACAAATTTATTGTATAAAATTTATTGAACAAACTAATACAAGCAAAAGAAAGGATGGGATTAGCACAAGATAGTCCTTAATACACCATATTCATCCATCATCGTTATTTTTAGTTATCACAACCTTATTCATAATCTCTTCTAGTTCACATGGTAGCTCATTCTTATTTTATTTTATTTTTAAGCCAGCAATGTTAGTATATTGTTATGTCGAAAGTGGACCTTAACCCTTGACCTCTTAAATCTTTATCCTTTTGCTACTTAACGCTGCTACACCAGTCAGAATTTTACCTTTAGGTGCATACCACTTTCAGCAAATTTTAAAATTTTCAATTTTAATCCTTTGTTAATCTATATTTTTTAAATTTTATAATTGTTTAAAAAAACTTTACTCCTAAAACCTATGTAAATCTCAAACCTTGTACTTCGAGATGTGTTTTTATTAGATTTAAAAAAAATTCAGCATGCACTTGGATTTATAGAAAATCATGTATATCAAAAAAATTTCATCACCTTCATAAATCACATAGGCTTAATTTTTTAAAGTTACCTTATATGTTTTGCTAGTTTTGTTAGTTGTATATTGAGGGGGATATGACACACGTGCAATATGTCTATGTCGGTCCACCTCGTGCAATGTATGCAATCTGCGTTGCTATAACAAAAGTCTTATTATCTGGGCTTATAAAATTCACGAGGTTATATAAAAAAGAAGTGTTATCGTGGCGACCAATCATGCTAGGTGGTGAAAGCGACACTAGGGTGTCATCTGAAGGCATGTTACAACATTTGACCGTTTGATAACATTTGAAGGGTCGGTTGAGCCAGGAAGGATGATGAGAGGATGTGATACCCATTAGTACTACTATAAGTACATAGTCAGGCACTGGTGATGACATATCACAACCACTGCATTTTCTCTAATTTAGCGAATCCATTAACAATGTTAGCACATAAACATAGCCATCAACGCTATATGATACAATATACTGGTCACGGTAATGCCTTGTACATAATCGAATTGGCGGAGACACCACTTAAAAAGGTAAGCTTCATTTCACTCTCTTGACGTAGATAATTTGAGAACAATGCACTGTCATCAAAATTTTGGTGCACCTGATGGTCTGTGTATGATGTTCATATGACATTATCAAAGGTGTGAGTTTCAGCCTTGCTCATATACTCTTAAAGACTGCTTATATGGGCATGCTTGGTGACCCATCTAGTCACTCGTGGGGAGCATTATGTGATAGGACCCCTATCATTCTTGTCACAAATAAAGGGAAAATGCTTATAGATTCAACATTGTAGTAAAAAATACAATTTAAAACTACACAAATTTTCATAAAACTTAACTAAAAAAGATAAAAAATATTTATACTTGAAAGTGACTCATATACCAACAAACTGCCTCATCTTTAATGTGGTAGCAATTGTTAAGGACTAAAATATTGATATTATTGTGAATAATTTTGTGATCCTTTTGCACTATTTTAATGTTTGTAATGTTAAGGCTTGTAAATAACTACAAATAAATAATTCTTAGATTTAGATCGTAAATAATATGATATGCTTACTTTAATGCTCAGTTTTGTAGGTTTTTATGATCGTAAAAGAAGCATGGGAGTATTAGGCAAGTATGGACTAAACTAAGGTATTCAAAAGATCAAAAATTGAAGTTTTGTGCAGGCAAGTCCGCTAAGCCGGTTTTGCAGTGCGTTATGCTTCTATTTTTGTATCAGGCAGAAGTAGGGGTGTTCAAATCCAAACTAATCCAAATAAAAAACTGAAAACCGATCTAAAAAACCGAAAACCGCAAAAAACCGAAATTTATTGGATGTGTTTGGATGTTATTTTGTGAAAATCAATCAGTTCGGATCGGATTTCGAATTAATTTTTCAAAACCGATCCAAACCAAACCAAACTGCATACATATATTTTTATACTTATTTACTTTTTATTAGCATGATATGCTATGTGAAATTATTATTAGATAATAATAATTTTTTTAATAATAGTTATTAGCTTGGTATAATTTATTTATTTTTATTATTTCAATCATAATCAACCACTCTCATTTTGTAATATTAACTTTTAATATATTATATGTTATATATTATATCAAATCTATGATTTATTAGTAGTTTTATAATATTAATAAAAATATAATGTGTAATTTGGATATCCAAAAACCAATCCAAATTAAACCGCATAAAATTGGATCGGATCGGATTGGATTTTTTTAATATATCATCCAAAACCGAACCGAACCGCAAGTAAATTTATCTTTGGATCAGATGATTTTTTATCTTAAAACCGATCCAAACCGAACCGCAAACACCCCTAGGCAGAAGTGCAATTTTTCAGTCTGTTAAGCCGGCTCAGTTTGCTTAGTACGGTCTCCTGAAACGGAAAAGATATTTTCTTTGAATCCGCTAAACGCGGACTACATTGAATGTCTTATTTCTTTTCTGCATAGTAGTAAACAAATTTATGAGAAATCATTTGAAGTAACCGGAAATATATTTTTGGAATAAATTAAGTTGTAAATGAGGGTATATCTCAAAAATGAAAGAAATATATATGTATGTAGGGTGCGAACCGAAAATATAATTTTGGTTTCTTTGGGGTCTTTTTGGAATTGCACAAAGTTTTTTTCAATCACATGGGGTGGCTTAAGAAATCTTCAAATACTCCACTAGCCAATATGTAATATTTTCATTATTTTGAATTCTTATTCCATCTATTTCAAAATGACTGTCGTTTTAATAAATAATTTTTGTTTTAAAATGACTGTCATTTTCATTTTTCAATATAGTAATAATTATTATTTTTATAATATTGTATCATTTATTTTTTACTTTTTACACTATTTCTAATAAATTAATAAAGTTAATTTTATAAAAGTACGACATCTTATGACAATTTCATTGCATTTCTTAATTTATGTGTAAAAACTTTAAACAACCGTCATTTTGAACTTGATGAAATAATTGTTTGCATTAAGTCGATTGTCTAACCCACTACCATTAACAGTTGTTTTAGATACCCCACATTTGCCTCTTTATCCAATTACAAAGAAAAGAGACAATTAAAAGTTTCTTTCATGACCCCTTTTGTACTCCAAGAAACTCTTCTTAAATAGATCTCCTCTCATTATTAATACCCTTCTGAAGCCTTTTTGACATTTAAATATTTTAGAAAATTTCATGTCCTTCTATTAACTAGACAAACATTTTCCCATCAATTAGACCATCCTCTCGAGTATTCACTGACAGTGTCTTATTCACCTCCAACACTTTCTTTAATGGCAAGTTTAACTTTTGTTTCCTGTCTCTACTTCAACTCAGACATTTAATTTTCTAATGGAAATGACTTTGCATGGGTTTATTATCTTAGCAGAGTGATGAATAATATGCACCACTATTAGCTTAGAGAGAGTAGTTGAAAAGCTGTTAAGAAGTGCTTAATAACGCACCAATTCATCCATGTTTGAAAGGAAGTAGGATGAAAGTGTAGTGTCGAGGTGTAAAAAGGTGTGTTGAGCTTTAAAGTCCCACATTGTCCGAGTCTACAACTAAAAGGGGTGGAGGGTGTTATTTAAATAAGTGAAAAGAAAGAAACGAATATCATTTCGCTTTGGGCAATGGCCCATTTAGTGAGGTACTAACGGAGGTGCTTGGGCCTTTGGGAATATTTGGAATGACTCTCTTAGGGGTAAATGCGGTTTGCCACCTTCCAATTTTTCACATTTATGTAAATGTCTCTAATATATATTAGAATTTTTAAATTTTATGGCTCCATACTAGAAATTCTCTTTGATACAAGAAATTTGAAATTTTCGATAGTATCGAATGTATTTTTTGTTGTTGTGTTTTATAGTTTTTTTGAAAAATTTAAAAGGAAAAATAGTTAGTCGACTTAATATATAAATAGAATAATAGTCATATATATATGCATAAAAAAAACTATAATCACTTCTTACACAAATTTTCCCAATGTCTGAAGTGTATCGTATAGCTGATTCCCATGTTTTTACATCATTAATACAATTTTCTCTCCAACGGACAGTGGCAGAAAACAATGAACAATTAGGTTTCAACTTTACCTGAATCCAATGATTGTTGTTGACAAAACCAATATCAATTATTTTATGCCCACTTGTGCATATGGGTGGAGCATTGATTAGTGGAAAAAATGAGATGTTGAGATTCTTGGAAATGGAAACAAGTACAACATTGTATCTAGTCACAATCGTGTAACCCATATCAGGAATCAACATTCATTTTTCTCCACCCTGCACACCCAAGTGTTCTACTTGTAACAAATTCCTACTTATGGAGACAATGTCATAGAATAATTTGGAAAACAATTGAGCGTGTTGATGGACTTGAGAATCTAATTACTTCTAAACCAAAGGCCATGAATCTTCCTCCCACCCTAATAAAGATGAAATACAACGAAAATCACAATTTTCATCATTCTCAACATCAAAATGTCATTGATGTATGAATGAAAGAAAATAGGAAATTGTGACAAGTACTCGGCTCTTGAAGATTTGATAGAAGGTTGCCTACCAATCAACATGGTTGACAATTAACTTCCAATTAGTTTTGTGCATAATCTTTTTGTAGTCTGAGTCACTCGAGAAGCCGTAGAATATTTCCACTGACTAGGATCACGATGCGCATCTGTTTACCCTAGAATATGGTAAACAACGTTAGTCTCTTATTCAAGGTTGCTTTGCGAGATCGACTAGGGAATCTTAGGACAATGCTTCAACTTTTAAGTTTTTTGAGATAGAAATGTGATGAGTGACTTTAATGCAAGTGATTTCAACACAATGTGAAACCAACTTGTTTGGATTGATAAATAAAGCTAAAAAGACTCGAATGTTAAAAAAGAATAGACTTGCAAAATTTAAGTAAATTTTAAAATAAATTTGCTTGACATGAAAGAAAAACTGACGATCTAAACAAACATTGCTCCTGCTTGACTCATTTCGCTCTTTGCTTGGGTACTCTGAGTATTTGCGTAATATGAGAGTGAGTTTGAATCCCCTAAAAATTATTTACAATGATTTATTTACAGTACAAAAAATCTAACTGTTTTTTTGGCAGGTTCGTCTTCTATGAGCGTCACATGTCCTCTAATTCCTTCATTTGTCTTTCCCACGTTCCCATGTTTCAAACCCTATTAAGGGACCATTTTTTCTTGCGTCTGTCTTCTCATAACTACCTATTGTGAACATGGTCTTTGTGTCGACACCATGTTTTATGTCGACTTGTCCTTTTACTACCTCTCATGTCGCTTCTAGTCATATTTATCCCTTTTAGCTGGATTTGATACTTGTCGAAAATCCTAGCTAACAAATTTCCCCCCAAAATGTCTTTGTCGATTGATAATGAGAGATGGGCATTTTTGCATTTTCTGTTTGACATCATGGGATGACATCATCGTCGTCATGACTTTTCTCTCAAAAGGTCATGTCCGCATTAATGTATCCATTATCTTAGTGTAGCTCTAACTTCCAAGGATAGAACATGACCCACACTTAACAAATTCCTCGTTCCTCTTATTAGAGGGTGCCACCTATACCCTACATGTCTCTTCGACGATCCCACTCCCCTTTGATACCTTAAGGTTATAAATATCTCAGAAATTTCATTTCCATTTTTCTCTCACGATTTCTTCTTTGAGTTACACTTGAGCTCTCTTTCTTTCTTCACGTTTGAACTTCTCTGAAACTCAAACAACTCTTCGTTTCCTATCAATGGCTTCTTCCACTCACCCTCTAGATCAAACACAAACATCAAATTTTGTTACCTTGGTCATGAAACTATACAAACCACTTGTTTTCAATCAGTAAGAGTATGTTTTGGAACCATCGTTAATCGAAGAAAAATTAAGCATTTTATGCTCTCAGGTAATCCTTACATTTCTTGTGGGAGATGCTTCACATACTCTTTTGGGACCTATCCCCGATTCTTCTAGGGACGTCCAAAAAATACCAAGGTTTTTTCCTGCTTATCATTGCACTAAACCCAATGTCATCCTCGATATCCCTCTCGACTTCAATCACCTCTATCGATCACCTAAGGTTTTTTGTTCCGTTACCACTGTCAATCTATACTACCTCTCTTGGTTGGACAAAGTTGAAAAAGTGAAAGGTCAGGTTTAGAAAGACCAATGGATCTTCGACTTGATCCAGCTGTCCAGGGTTGGCCCCACATATTGCCCTTATATTTTGATTTCTTCCCTTTATTTCTAGGATGGTTCAACTAATAACTTCCATTTCAATTGTGGGATGTTCGCTCCCACTCTTTTCAATGTGGCGGCCATCATTAGCCTTCGCCCAAATGGTGAACCATTTAATTCGATGACAACAATGAAAACAACATCAGTTTAGACAAGGATTTTGCCATCTTCACTAAGTACATGGAGCATTTTCATGATCAAACTGTCGAATTTGTCTCTGGCACTGAACACATTTCTTTTCTGGCATTATGTCTGTCAAAATTCTTTTTTTGCTGCAGGTATCTGAAGGTAGCAAAAAGGTTTATCGCTTTGGCTAACCAATTGCATGGAGGTCGTAATATCTTCTTGAGCAAACTATTTTAGAGTCTCTTTATGAATCCCTGAGAAAAAGAGTTTACCTCCTGATCACCTTGAAACCTAATGCTAGTTACTTGCTAGCTGGTCCTTTCTGGTTGCTTCAGCTCTAGTTAAATGCTACCTTTACACACGTCTTGAAACTTAAAAAACCTGAAGAAACGGACCCATCCTTAAATGATAGATCCATTGAGAGAAATCGTCTTGCTCGTAGGACACCAAATGATTCAGACCTTTTCATGGAAGACGCTCTGAAAAAATATATAATGATGTTCGCCAGACAATGCGGTTTCACCCCTAAGATGGCACCTTTTGCTTACAGGCGCCATGGACCGGAACGATTTAACAGGGAATTTCCTTCTTCTAACCCGAATCTACTCGTAGAATCAAGGGAGATTTGGGAAGCTTTCTTCATCCCTAAGCTTATTGTTACTAGACTTGGCCCAAAAGAGGGCGTGAAGCTTCTTTTCCTTCTGCCAAACTTGGTGGCATGCCAGTTTGGTTTATGTCAATCAGTGTATGATACGGTGGGAGAACTGACTTGGTTGTTTTGCGTTTGATCGCAAATGTTGCGGTTAGCAAAAGTCTCCATCGACTTTTCTTTTATCCAAAAGAAAAGGTGAAAAGGCACAGGAAAGACCTTTGATATTGTTTCTTGAGTTCGGGGGGTAGATTATAAAAAGGGAAGGTATTAGCACCCTTTTCATCCATGGTTTTCCATGGGCTCTTAGTTACTTTCTAGATCACTTGCTTTTGTTTGAAAATGTGTTTTGTGTCGTTTTTTAAAGTATTTTGAAAAGGTGTCATCGTTTAGGCAAACTTTGTAATGATTCTCGTTCGTAAGAATGTATACAAAGTGTTTGATCTTTTGAAAATGTTTTCAAGTTTTGAAAGATGTTTTTGAAAGTTGTTGGTGTTTGTTTTGAAAATAGCAAGGATTTTTTTGTTTTGAAATTGAGCAAGTAACTAGGAACATTCTACCTACTCAAAAGTCTTTCATATTTATTTCCTCTTCCCTTTGACATTGTTATCTTACCATTGATTTGGTAAGTAACCCTATCTTTGGATGTAAAAGGGACGGGCTTGGGTCATCGTATAACCATGATTAGCAATATTGTAAGATATCTTAGGATTTTCTTTAGGGACTAAGATCATTTTGAAAGGTAATATGGATATCGTCATCGAGGGACTATGATCTTGTATTTGCTTGTATTTGCTAAGATACCTCACATGCATAATATGACCATTTTTGTAAGGCAACAAAGTGGGTTTACCCTAAGGGTGTATGTGTGCAAGTGTATTGATTTACATGCTTGATTTGTCTTGATTAGGGTTTTCTACTTGTTGGTTTTAATCTTTCCATACAAAACCCTAATTACTAGCATTTGTATATAAAGCATTTAAATTGCGGAAAATAAAAATACTAAGCTATTACATCATTTAGGAGAGGGGGTGTACAAATTACAAATGGGGAATGCAAGAAAATAAACCCTAATTATCTATTACAACCATATTGAATAAATGTACAAGAATTGAAATGTATAATGTACAAGAGACAAATGGAAAAGACATGACTTGTTGTATTAAAGGTTTTGACTTAATTAAATAAAAGAAGATAATTAACTAAAGTGATAAAATTAAAATTAAGTTAATAAATAAAGAAATTAATTTAATTAAAGAAAACAAGTTTTTTTTGCTCTTTAGGTTTTTGTTAAAATAAAAAGAGTTTTAACTAAATTAATCCAATATAAAAAAATAATTAATTAAAAGAAAACCTAAGTTCTAGGTTAATTAAAAGAAAATAAATTAAATCTAAGTCTAATTGCTAATTTATTTAAGAAAATATATAAATTTGTTTAAGAAAAATATTTTTTGTCTTTTTTAGTTTAGAAAACAAAAATAAAATATAAACATTAATATATTAGATATATAAATAAATAAACTAACTATTTTTTTGGATTTTTATTAATAAAATTAATAATAATAATAATAAAAATAATACTAAAAGAAAAAAGAAAAAAAATAGAATATAAAAGATAAATTCAGGGGGTAAAAATTTGAATTTTGGAAGTTTAGAAGTAAAATAGTTCTAAAGTCTGGCCCATTAGTGTTTTTGTTAGTAAAAAATAATAAATAAAAAATAACAATTGGGCCTGCGTGATGGTTAGTAAGCATGGGGTGTATTGGAAGCAAAACGAACTGGACTTATGAGGGTTTGGTTGGCATTAGAAGGAGGGGTGGTAGACAACAAGGAAAGGGGTAGGCGTGAGTAAAGGCATTGGGTTGAGTCAGTTTGGGTTAAAGCCCAAAGAAAATACAAATGATAAAGAACAAAAAACAAAAAATGACAAAGGGCTTTGTCATTTTACCAGCAACATTCTCTCTCTTGTTTTATTTTCTCTCTCGTTCTCTATCGTTCTCCTTACCGGAGAAGAAGATGTCACTGCGTCAGAAATTGCCTTACAGCAGTGGCGACGACAACGATGTTCCAAACTCAACCTTTTTTTACATTTTCCGATTCCACTCTTTCTCCTATTTACTAATCTGTGACTGATTTTTACAGATGTTGCCCCAAATCGGATAGAACACGAAAGGGAAAATAGAACCCTAATGGCTCCGATTGCGAAGATCTTTCAATATCTGGGTGAGATCTTCCCTCTACTCGTCTCTCTGCTTTTCTGTTATTCTGAAGGGCTTAGTTTTTTTTTTAAAATTGATGAAAAAAAATGTTAGGGTTTGTGTTCTGTTGGTTGATGTGATTATGTATATATATGCATGTTGCTTTTTGTTGGATAAAAATTGAAAGGGTTTGTTGGCTTGGTTAGTTGTTGTGTATATTTTTTCTGGAAAAAAATTGGAAAGGGTTTGCTATCAACGGGATTTTTGTTGAGTCTATTTTGACTCAATATTTTTTTTGTTTGGACCGAAAAATTTCTTTTTTCTTCAGAACAGTCTTGCTGCCTTTTTATACTGTGGTTGGCCTTTTTCATTTCTCTGTAATTGATGCTGACTATGATTGTTGAACTTTGTACTTGTTTGCTGCTTTTGCTGGTTGACTTTGCTTGTTTTCTTGTACAAGCTTGGTGCTGACTTGAAGGGCATCATTTTATCACTTTACTTTTGTTGTACTAGTTTGCTGGTTGCTTGCTTTTGGGGTTGCACTTGTTGTACTTTTGTACTAGTTGCTGGTTTACTAGACTGTGCTTGCTTGTGGGATGAGTTACTTTGATTTTCTGTAAACCAAAAGCTTTGTCTTTTAAGGTGTTGAAGTATAATTACTTGGCTTATGATTTTGACATTACATCTCTGAATTTCGTTGAAACAACCTGATTATGAGGCTTTTTGTTTACTTGTTGGATTGATATTTTTTGTGATGCTAGTTCTGACATTTTATTGATTTCCTCTTTATCTTTTGTGAACCAACTATTGAGATTTACAAAAGACTCCTTCCTAGCAATGATATAAATCTTACTTTTATTGAAACAACATGTATGAGGCTTTTTTCTGTTGGGCTTGAATTGAAATTCTGTTTGAATCCTGTTGGGCTGAATTCTGTTGGATTTGAACTTGTGTTGGACTTGAAGTTCTGTTTGCACCTTTTTGTCTATTGTGAACCAATTCCTTTGATATTTGCAATAGAAACTTGACCTATGATAAAACTGAAATTGTTTGAGGCCTTAGAACACAAAACTCTTCTTTTCTGATTCAACAAAAACCACCCTAATGATGAATTAAAATACTTTGTATCTTTTGTTCATTTATGGATGCTTAAGTTACTAACAAACTTCTCCTTTTTTTTTCATGAACATGAGGCATGGATGGAAAGCGAAGATTGGAATGATTGCTTAAAGATGAAGCAAAGAAGACTTGAAGAAGTAGAACAAAATTTCTTTCTTTGTAAACAAGAAATTTGTAATTCTTTGTAAACAAGAAAATAGTTTTTCATTTATTTCAATTGTAATGTAATAAACATAAAGCCTTGAATAACTTTATAAATGATGAAATTTATTGTATGAAACTTTGAGTTTTAATTTAAACTTTGCAATTGTCAATTGAATGTTTTGAATAAAACATCTTGGTTTGACAACTTGAACTTCAAGCAATCACAAAGTGATCAAATAAACCATGCGCCTTGTACTTCAATAAAATTCTTAAACAAAATAAATGTCTAAGAATTCAAATCCAAAATGGTTAACTCAAATCCAAAACCATAGTCATCCAAATGACAGTCCTAATCTTCACCTCTTGTCCAAGTCAAATTGGTATTCAAAATGAGCTCGCACGCCACGCTCGATTAAAATGGGACTTCATTGTCTAACAAACATGCTTTAAGAACATTCGTCAATCTTGTAGAATTTAACAAACTTCAGCAAATTATGGTTAAGAACATTAGAAATCAAACAAATGACTTGCGACGATTCGATAACTTTCAAAGTCTTCCAAACACAATTTTCTTTCGATCTTTAAAGATAAACTCGTGAGCGACATCACTTATGACCATACGTAGAAATAATCGTCTCAAGATCTTGTAATTTGAGGAAATCATAATTCTTAGAAATCAGACGATAATTACTTAAAATTAGTTCAAAGTCCATGATACGACATCTAACGTATTTGAATTATGGAGATCTTCTACACGTGATCAGCTCTTGACTTGTGAAGAGAAAATTGAAATGACATCAAGGAGAATCATACACGAAAAGAACCGCTCAAAAATATCGAATAATGAAGAAGTTACAATCGTTTGAATTTGCTCTCGCAAAAGGTCGATTTTTGGGTCAATGTAGTCGTTTTCGATCATCTGAGCCATCGACTGAGCAAACTTGCAATGCAAAGTTTGAAAACTGGCATAAACATCCTTGAGGAGACAAATGGAAGGAAAATTTTTGGGGTACAACAGCGGCCCCTGTTCAATCTTCTTAAACTTGAAAATTGAGATTGGCATGCTTGCCGTTTGTAGCTTGAAAGTGGAAGATGATTGAATACTAGAGTGCCCAAAAATTTGCACTCGCTGGTGCACGAAGTAATACCTTGGATCTATTGTATCGAGAATGGGCTTAAAGATGCCATTGGATGAAGTGAGGGATAGTTGTCGGAGATGGGCTTGTAGATGCCATCCAAGGATGACTGTTGACAGAAAAATGGACTAAGTCTGAACTTGATTTCAACTGGGAACGAATCAGAATAAATCTTTGCAGCGATTTATCTGAAACAGAAAAAGTACCTACTAGGAAAGAATCAGAATAATCATTGAGAGATTCATCTGAACCAGCAGGGATTTGGAGAAGAATCAGAATAAATCATTGAGAGATTTATCTGAACCAGAAATGTTCATTTGGAAAGTATCAGGATAAATTGTTGTGAGGTTTAAACTGAACCAAAAGAGGTCTTGAATATTCTTTAACTGGAGAGAATCAGAGTAGATTTTTGAGCGATTTATCTGAACTAGAGAAAGTACCTACTAGGAAAGAATCAGAATAAATCGTTGAGAGATTTATCTGAACCAACAGAGGTCTTGGATAAGCAACAGAATAATATTCATAAATGAATTGTATCTGACTCGTATCTGGACCGTATTTGAAAGCTGAATCTGAACGAGTATCAGGATGGCATCCATATCTGGAGCGTATCTGAACTGTATCTGAAAGCTGAATCTGAATGAGTATCAGAATGGAATCCGTATCTGGAGCGTATCTGAACTGAATCTGAATAAGTATCAGAATGGCATCCGTATCTGGAGCATATATGAACTATATCTGAAAGCTGAATCTGAATGAGTATCAGAATGACATCCGTATCTGGAGCATATCTGAACTGTATCTGAAAGATGAATCTGAATGAGTATCAGAATGGAATCCGTATCTGAAGCGTATTTGAACTGTATCTGAAATCTGAATCTGAATGAGTATCAAAATGGCGTCCATATCTGGAGCGTATCTGAACTGTATCTGAAAACTGAATCTGAATGAGTATCAGAATGGCATCCATGTCTAGAGAGTATATGAACTGTATCTGAAATCTGAATCTGAATGAGTATCAGAATGGCATTCGTATCTAGAGCGTATCTGAACTGTATCTGAAAGATGAATCTGAATGAGTATCAGAATGACATCCGTATCTGGAGCGCATCTGAACTGTATCTGAAAGCTAAATCTGAATGAGTATCAGAATGGCATCCGTATCTGGAGAGTATCTGAACTGCATCTGAAAGAGTATCAGAATGGCATCTGTATCTGGATTGTATCTGAACTGTATCTGAATGAGTATCAGAATGACATCCGTATCTGGAGAGTATTTGAATTGTATCTGAAATCTAAATCTGAATGAGTATCAGAATGGCATCCGTATCTGGAGCGCATCTGAACTGTATCTAGAAGAGTGTATGAGAAGGAGCCTGTGTAGGATTGCTTCAGCTGGTCGTGTAGATAATTGTCCTGGCTTGTTTCAGGTATTAATCTCTGAAATTTTAAAAATTGTTGATGATAGCCATCTGTTGACTGATCTTTCTTGAAGAGGTAAAGGGTTAGCTGCTTGCAATGTCATGATGTATGAAATGTATGGTGCAATGATGTTCTCAAAATAAATGAGATTGTGTCGTATGCACTTGTCATGTACGTAATATGATGCATGAAGGGTGAAATGTTATTTGAATGTATCTTTGTCTGGGAAAATAGATCCTTGAAAAATGCTGGGGAGTCATTAAATCCTGGATTGCCGTTGAAGAGTTAGCGAGTCTTCAAACTTTGCTTAGAATATTTCCACCAAGGATTCCTGTCTTGTTGTTTGAGGAGAGCTCCACTGAGGAATGTTGAAAACCCAGTGGAAAGTGTTGATTCTTGCTTGTGGAAAAAGAGTTCGGGAGTCACAGTTGTTTGTTGCTTTACTGGGGATTCAAAGTTGAACTGATATCTGGTCGGGTCCAGGCTTTACAGTAACTTGCTGTAGACTAGTCTACTGGGGAAGAGGAGTTGTGGTCCTTTAATTTGTAGTAGTCAGAGAGGCAAACTCAAACTGGGGAATCTGTAGTTTGTTGGGGAAATAAACCATGTGGTCGGTCCATTGGAGAGGTGTCTTCTTCACTGGGGATAATCCTCGAGGGTTCTTGAGGTCGACTCAGCTGGTGAGAAGTTTTCAGAGATTGAAACTCTGGCTGGGAGTCATCCTATGAGAAGGATCTTGGAGAGATTTATCATTGCCCCTAGTAATGAGTGTTATAGTAATGCCAGAAAATGTTTGCTTGGTTGCACATGACCCTTTATGTGGGAGCCTGTTTTCCCCCAGAGTTAATCTGGTGCACCTCAATGCTTGATATTTTGATCACATTTCCGGTAGCCCTGAACTTCCAAGAGATATTTTCTAAGACTGTTGTGGAAGAAAATGAAGACCTGATACTGACACCATCTGATACTACTGGCACAGACGAACAAATTGGTGGTACCCAAGATCTTTGGTCAAGTCTCAGAATTTTCTAAGAACTGTCCTGGGAGGATCTAAAGACATGATACTGACACCATTTGATACTATTGGTACAGACAAGTAATTTGATGGTAACGAAAGTCTTCAAAGTGGATTTTTTTCAAACCCATGATCAATGTAAAATTTCCCCTTGAGTGAAAAATATGGATATTTGCCCCTGGTTATTCAACAATTCTTTGAGATATTCTTTGAATCTCGACTTGACTGCCCTAGACGTGTTGGACAATGGTCATGCCGTGCCCCTTGATTATGAGAGATTTTTCATTGGAAGTGTCTTTCCAATTGAAGTGATTTTATTCACCGAGAGAGTTTCGTTCATTGGTTATTCATTGTGAATTTCTCCGCTGTCTAACAAATAGCCATATGCAAACAACGATATTCAAATAATGCAAAGTTTATGCTTGTCTTGAAATTTTGAAAATGTGTTTTAGCAAGTAAATAAATTTTGTAAGAAAATTCAAACTCAGGATTTAGAGTAAAGCCTTACAGGAGTCAGGATACCTTTTGTAACAGTATGCTTTCGAACTAACCCATGCTTCAATTAGGACTTTTGAAGGGTTGTAACGTGGCTTGGTTCATGGTTTAAGAAACAAAGGATAAAGGCTCAAAGTGTATTTGTACCCACCTGTTCTTCGTGATGTTCTTCAGTCCTAAACTCAGTTAATTGTGTGTTTGGACTCCAATTGAGTTTGGAATGACGTTTTGGTGATGGTTCAGACAAGTTAAGTTTGTCGGAAGGCAGTCATTTTTGCAACATTTTTCACATTGTTTAGGATTTGTAGTGACCTTTTCTTTTGATTTGTTATCCCTAATTTTTGCCTGACTGTTCTTGTTTTGGGATTACAGTTAGTGGGATGCCCCCATTTTTCTTAAGTCTCCTATGTAACTATTGACTTAGTGGGCTTTTCTTTTTTAGAGATAATGACTGCCTATTTGGTAGGGAACCATCACTGTCTTTTGATTCCAGAGGAAAGTTTTTGACATTATTCGTTGTATTACGATATGAGAGTTTGTGATTTGAATGCGTATTTGAATTAACTGAGAGACTACCCTGCCCCAGGTTTTGATTGAAGGTTTAATTTTGTGTGAAAAAGAAAATTCCTACTTCTTTGGCTCGAAGGGGTTGACTAGGGATTATCTTTATTATAACTCCAGTGTTTAGGATTTGAAAGAATGCCTGTACATCGTCAGTAAGGTCTGTCCAAAAGCATATTGTATGAGATGAAGACATTGTTTTTGTCATCCTCCATCTAAAGGCTTGTAACTTTTAGCAAGAGTTGAATGTCATAAAGAGATTAAAAAGCATAGTTTAAATATAGTGAAAACGAATGGATGAATTCAAGACAAACATATGTAATGCATTAATGAAATAGAGTTTGATATTAATAGATAAATGTTTGAATAACAAAAGAAATTACAATTGAAAATTCAAAATGAACAAGACGCTCTTAATGATTCAGCATAGGAGTAGTGATCACGTTTGGAGTCTCCGGAGGGTCAAACTAAATCTCCTTGGCATCAATCAAGTCTTGAATCTTGTTCTTTAAAGTCTAACTGCTGTCAGTGTCATGTCCGGGACTACCAGAATGGTAGGCACATCTTACGCTTGGATTGTACTTAGAAGAAGAGTGTGATACGGTGGCAGAAACTGACTGTTTTAGGAAAATGTTGGTTTGCGTTTTGCGTTTGTGTTTGCAAAATGTCGCGGTAAGCAAGAGTCGCCACCGACTTTTATTTTATCCAACTGGAAAGGACAAAAGTACAGAAAAATTCCTTTTTTGAGATTTTGAGTACGGGGGTAGATTATAGAAAGGGAAGGTATTAGCACCCTTTCTATCCGTAGTTTTCTACGGGCTCTTAGGTACTTGCTCATCATTTTAAAAATTGCTTGTGTGTGTGTTTGTTTTGAAAAGTTTTTGTTTTTTACTTCGTTTTAACCCTTGCTTCTGTCTTCAAGAGTGTTACGAAGTGTTTTTGAAAACTTTGTTTGAAAAATGTAAGTGTGAAAAGTTTGATCTTTTGAGCAAGTACCTACTAGCATATACCTACTCGAAAAAGGATTGTTTCTATTCTCGTTTCCTTTAGACAGTGTTATCCTACTATTAAGGAGTAGGTATCACCGTCGTTGGAGTTTGAGGGACTATCGAAAGGGACGTAATGGTCATTGAAGGCAACATGTAAGGATACTTTAGCATTTCGAAGGGATTGTCATCATATATTCGTAGGCAACATCGAGGGACAAGATCATATACCGTAGGAAACTTCGAGGGACATCGAGGGACCATGATCTTTATGATGATTTTAACCGAGGGTCTTTGCTAAGGGTATCCCTACGTTCGAGGGACATGACCATTGTTTTCTGAGGCAACCAAGTGAGGCATACCCTAAGAGTGCATATGTGCAAGGTGTGTTATGTTCAGTTATTTTAGTCTTGTGTTAAGTTTGCTAATGTTTGATTATTCTTGTCATACAATCCTATTAGTCATACATCTAGCAGTTAATAATTACAGTAATTTAAAAGTGCAGAAATATAAAACCTAGCTATTACAAGGCTTCGGGGAGGGGGATTATGTACATATCTAAAACTGGGGGGAAAATAAATAAAAGCGGTAAAGGTCCTACTAATCATCTATTACATCCCAATATACAATTATAATAATAAAATAAAGTGCGAAAGAATAATAACGCGCAAATTTGAAAAGACGTCTAAAAATCCTAAGATATAAAAAAAATCTTTTTGTTTTTTATTTTATTTTAATTTATAAAAATGGTTTAAGTTAAAAAATAATTGATCTAGATCTATATTAAAAAAAGATAATTATTAAAGAAACATGAAATTTAAATAAAAGAAATTAATTCTATGTTTTTTTGGTATTTTTGTTACGAAAAGGAAAATGAATTAAAATGAAATTAAACCTAAGTTCTATTAATTTTAATTTTAAAAAAAAAAAGTTAAAGTGTTTAGTTAATTAATTTACCAAAATAAAAATTTAATTAAAAAAATCCTAAATCTATTTTTATGTGATTTTTATATTTGTTTATTGATAAAAATAAAAAAGAGATTAAAAGAAATAAATGAAATGAATAAAACAAGAAGAAAAAAAGATGGGCCTAGTAGCAAAAGTAAACAGGTGGTGCAATCATCAGAAATCCCTAGGCCCGAATCTTCGAAAGCTTCATGCTCTAACTATGGTGTTTTTTTTATTCTTGCGTGGAACCTATGATTCAACCATGCATAACTGTTCTATATAAACTCAAACAAATGTTAGCATACCATAAAATATGATTAAAATTAGAGATTCGAAGTTTAAAATTTTACCAAACCGGTGTTGTCAAATGGGGGCGTGTTAGGCGTGTGATGGATTGCTCTTGGGCCTTGTAAGACTCATGAGGACTTCAAGAGGATGGTTTGAGGCTTGATGTCAATTGAGAGAGACCGGAACCTCGAGATATGACTTGCACCAATTCTTTGATTTATGGAGAGCTTTTTGAAAAGCTTTTAGAGAGCTTTTTGAAGAGCTTTTTGAGAGCTTTTAGAGAGGAATTCCGTCCCTTTCAAGCTTGTATGGATCTATATTTACAGAGGAGAATAAGGAGACAAGAAATCATGGAAAGAATCTCCCTCATAATGTTGTGTTTTAAGACCATGATCAAAATTTGAAAAAAATGTCATATTTGACGATTTTATGCCATTTTCATATGTGGATGAACCTGGACATATTTGAAAGGTTATTTCACGAAATCAATTGACATAAACCAGCACAAA